>JAVJIF010024306.1:0-58037 GCA_038442645.1 Agave tequilana | reverse complement strand
GATGCTTCGAGGAGATGTCTTATTGGCACATCTTGTCGTCTGTCTTTGAGAAAGTATTGGTAAGGTGGGACACATGTCATGATCTTGGTGCAGATTGAAGTCTGACTACTACAGAAAGTTTACATGTATTACTCATCCCAGGATGACATGATTGTGTACGTTTAGCCTATAACTGTACGAGACATATAGTATATACATGAGGGTTTTCTTATTTAGATTATTCCCTCGACGTATTAGTTTCGTGTGATTAAAAGTTAAATGTACATAGTCTTGTTGGCCCAATCTGTTAAATTTATACCTTTCATTAGCTAGCATCTAACATTTAATTTAAGTTGTTTCGTTGCATGCTTGTGTGCACATCATCCCTCCATTATGGGCCAATAAAAGTTTGTACCCCTGGTAGTTTTCCTTTACCGGGCATGAAAAACAAAATTCTAGCCCACAAACCTGACTCCATTGATGGAATTTCTCCTACCTAGAGTCTTTACTCTACTAAGGTATTGTCCCTACTTAGAGTACTATTAAATTCTCCACTTCGTTGTTGGGATTTTCCCACTAAGAGGCTAAAAGTTTGCATGTACTGCTGATGGGATTCCTACTCCTACTCGAAAATAATGTTGCAAAGCTTACCAAACCGTTCTTATGCCAAATCAAATACACTGATGATAGATATCACCACTCTGAAGAGACGTGATCATATCACTTCTGAATATCATATCAATTCAGAAAAGCAAATAGTAAAGCAAACCATGCAAGATCTAACAAACATTTTCATTCTAAAGGCACTTGTAGTCATTCTATTCCAAATACATTCCTTCAAATACATATCTGATTAAATCTAATAAGAGTAATACAAAATTCCATCACAGTTTGTGTTTACACTTTTTTTAAAATAAATACATATGATTCTGATCTGATCCTTCCATCCTGCTGCTACGTCTAGCCTCACCTCTAAACTCTGAGAACATATCCTCCAAAGAACATCTATCAGAAGGCGTGATCTATTGCTCGCACCACTCCAAAAAGACCCCAAAAGAAGATCCCAGAGGTTCTTTCATAAAAGTAAGAGATCCTCCAGATAAAGGATCTTCTCCTCTCCGTCTGAAACACGCCTCCAAGGAATCCAGATTGATGTCGCCGCCCACCTCATATTGCAAGAAGAGTGGGATGGACTTCCAAAATGCCCTCCGAAGCCACTACAACATCCTGAGCTCCAAATGGACTCTAGTAGGGACATGCGAGGTGGTGATGTTTGACCAAGACGGAACCTCCCAGACACACAATCTAGTGATGATATCATCCTCCAACCCTTTGTACTAGGGAAGAGGTCGGAGCTCTGGAAGGAGTGCTTCATCGGTGATGTTCTGACGAAAACACCACACATAATCCCTCATGTTGCTCGCCACAAGGAAGGAGACTCCATGCGCAAGTCAGTGGCATCTTGCTTATCTCCAGCTTACTCCATGCGCAGCTAGTTGACAGCTGGAGTGGATTTCCCCCACTCAGATTCCCCACTTAGAGCCCCTACACTGTTGTGAAATGAAGACTCCAAGAGAAGTAAGATGGTCGCGGAGTCGCATTCACCTCCGTAACTACCCAAGACAGCTCTTACTCCTACCTCATGCACATATCAGAAAAGAAAGACTCTAAGTCTCAGGATCAGAATTGGGCTAGTAAGCCAGAGACCGGATGAACAAACCAAGTTGGAGCAGGAGCCCTCCCTATCTCCCCTGAAAGTGAGGCCATGTCACAGTGATTGATGTGTTGTGACAGGCTTATCACAATGACTGACATGTTGTACCAACTAGTCTCCCGTAAACCACCATATTCTTCCTTTCCCTTTCCCTTCTTTATCTGATGAAGAGGAGGAGAGGACCCCAGCAAAGCAACATTGGAGGAATACAGAGGTTTATCAGAGGAGATGGTAGAGTTTACTTTCACTCCAAAGATCCAGTCTATTTATAGATGAAGGGGGAGGGGCCAAACCATCTCCAATTTAAATTCTAATCCTCAAAAAGTCAGTCCACATCCCAAGATTTCAGTCAACCAAATCAGTAGGATACCAACTGCCACTGCCACACGATCTCAGTCATCATGGCGCCAGAATTTGAAGAGACGCCAGTTACAAGTTTCAAGATTCTAATCAATTAATATACTAGCTTTCAAACTAACCACGCGATCTCTAAATACATCCAGAAAATTTGCATTTATAATCCAAATCCACTCCAGCTCAGAGATATTGAAGAGAAGTCAAGACATTAAAAGATCTCCTACGAATTTTGCTCTTCTGACTTCTCTTCAGGCTCCGGCAAGCGAAAGAGCGGGGAGCATCTGTAGTGGTCAAAATTGACCCTTACAAGATGACACCACATGCCCAATCAGTCAGGAGACTCCGTCACTCCATATCATCATAAGCCAGTTCGGCCTATACTGAAGTCACTATTTGTCCCAAGAAGATTTCCACCAATCAGCAGCTTTCGCCACTTCAGATCCTCCCGACATCTGCCCTCCATTCCAAAGATGCTTCATCTCGAAGAGCTTCACCACTTAGTCATCCCAGAGTTCCCTTTGTTCTAAGACTTAAATCCCATACAACGCAACTGTAGACAGATCATCCCTGATCTCTGCCGACAATTACGCCACCAAATCTTCTCCATGTCATAATGTGAAACGCCTCTTAGCACGAGCAATTATGGATAATAGCAGATTTCTCAGTATGCATTCCCAACAAATTTGCACCACTGATTGTTGTCATTACAACATGCGAAATATGCAGATCTGACCCATGATAATCAACCTCTAGTCGAATAACTCAGTGAAAAATAAATAAACCTCTTTCTAAGTGAAGAATAAAGGAACTCCGAAAATTTAAAATTTGTGCACTCCTTTCAGATCACTGTACTTCCTCTAACCGAGAATTATAGTGATGTAGAGGTGATTGTGTTTGAGCTTTGGCTTTGTTCCTATCCCTCTTATGTAGAGGTGATTGTACCTGAGAGCGGAGTAGTGTACTCCAAGTGTAGAGTTGTAATTCTTTGTGGAAGGTCCTGTGTGAACACATTGTGGAAATCCTTCTGTGTAAAGGCGGGGATGTAGAGCAGTCGCTCGAACCTCGAAACATATCTTGTTATTTGCGTTTGATCCACTATCTCTTAACTCTATCTTTCTTATATCTTGCATTACTTTATATTGTTCATATCACATACATGCTGGTATTGGTTGTGTGCCCACACCTGTGTTGAACCAAGAGTATTTCATATAGCACCTCAACTCTTAATTTAGAGAATCTCTAGGAGATAGTTCAGAGCCCTTCGCGAGGAATTCGGCTACACTCTTTGGTTACACACAATGTCTTGCAATTGAGTTTTAATTCTGCATCATTTGTCATTAGATTAACTTGTACACCTATTCACCCCCCCTCTAGGTATATTTCAATTGGTATCAGCCTATGCTCCTGATATTCAGTTTAACCACCTAGGAGTGAGATCTTGGATTGCTAATCTAGATTTATATTTGTACACATATTTGTTTACACACACATATGAATTTCCTTGCCTCTCCCATGTATGATATTACAACATCGATATGTGAAAGTATAAGATGAGTGCATACCTTAAATCTCTAGGATTGCATGTTTACCTTGTCACTACTAAGAAATCTTATCTTGATAATGACAAGCATATGGATAATGCATAAGCCTTAGTGGCACTTAGGCACACACTAAGCAAAGATTAATTTTTTATGGTTTCTCAATGTGATTCCGCTTTTATAGTGTGGAATACATTGATCTCTCTCCCGAGTTACAAACGACAAACAATGTGGAGAAAAAAAATCTAGTGGAGAAGAGTCTGACCCAGCTTGCTCATGGTCCAAGGGAATGACTTCCTTCAGGTAATTTCAGATACTCAACTGATGATAGTGCTAGTTCTTCTTGTGATGATAACATGGATGCACATGCATTAAATGAAGAACTATCTATATTTTGTGAGAACTTGCTTTCAAAATACAAAACTTTGAAAAATAAGAGTTCTAAATTAAAAAAAATGAAAATTGTTTTAAAGCTAAACATGGTTTTATAAGAGAGGGTTGAGATTTCAAGTAAAAGAGAGTCCTTGAAAACTCAACTTGACCTTTCTTTAAAAGAAACAAAATTTTAAACAAAAAAATGATTGTGATGATGTGTTTTGAAGAATAATGAGGTTTTGTCTTCAAACTCGATTTTGTTTTAAAGGAGAATAATTCTTTGAAAAATAAAATTGCTTTGATTTCAAAAGAATTGAAATTTGTTTCAAATGAAAATATTTCTTTAAAAAATAATTTGGCTTCTCATTCTTTTCGTGGTTCTATTGTTATACCCTCTATTGATAAGAATGCATACTCCACTTCTTCTTCAACAATTAAAAATGATATTTGCATGTTGTAGAATAGTTAGTGTAGATTATTTGGGCTCCACTTTGAGCCAATGTGCTATGGATCATAAGAAATTGGAATACATGTTTTGAAAGAAACAATTTTCACATATCATGCACACCAATCACGGCATACACATACTCATCATGCTCACACACATGATTCTATATATGCTCATGTGTACACTTGTACACATTGTGGACGTACGAGCCACCTTTCAAAGTTTTGTTATGATAGAATAAATGTTTCAAATTTTGCAAATAAATTTGTTTGGGGTATAAAATGTGCTAACCCCCATGAACTCAAGAAAGTGTGGGTACCAAAATTCACTCCTATTATATTTGATGTAGGTGTGAGCTCTCACTTGATGTGAGGGTTTGGTGCCTTGATGGTGGATGCGTTCCGAGCTAAATGGCGATACTTTTAGATGCATCACTTTCAAGGAAAGTTTGGTGAAAACACCACCAAGATTTTGGAGACAAAGAGAGTGGTTCACATGATTTTGGTAACTATCTCTAACTCCTTATTTTGTTTACATGCTTTTACATGAATATTTTTACATGTATTAGTTTTTCATGTTTTTCATATTTATTATGTTAAATACAATGTTAATTAGATTTGAGATATACATAAATAGTATTTGAGATACACCTATGTTTATATGAACTATTATTTTTTTTTGTTCTCATTATAGTTTAGCTATTGTGTATATCCTAACTCTAAAGCACGTGCTTTTACCCTAATGATCATGTTTGTTTATGATTTTACACTTCATGTTTTGATTACTTGTTTAGATGTAATTTTCGTTAAAACTTGTGCCTATACTTGTACAACTGGTGAGCCACATTCAATTGTACCCATTAGATGTACTTGTATAACTTAGTTTTGATGATTCTTATATTTTTAACTGTATTCCCTATTTTGTACATGCTTTCATAAAAATGTATTTAGCTTCATGTATATGTCATTTTGTCCAAAACTTTAGATATATATGTCTATCCTAGAGTCACTTGCTTTTCATGCAAAATTCTTTTTTGGACTCGTTTATGTTTAGGATATGTATGTATATTTTAGTTTCAGCAAAATATACATATACCTTGAAGCGTATTTAGTTTTGATGATTTTTTACTTTTGATAAAAGAAAATTCATATGAGCTTCAATACCTTATTTCCATGATTTTATTGATTACATGATTCTTACACTCTATGTTTTGTGTTTACTCATGATTTTTGAGCCTATATGTGCTTTATTTCAATTTTAGTGTCGATGATTATGTGATTTTCATGTTTTTATGGATATATTCATGTTTTTTCTATACTTGAAGGATTTAATACTAGTTTTCAAAATTATCTTTAAACTACTCTTTATTCTTCAATTGGTAGTGATTTTCAAATATGTTAAAATATTTTCAAATTATATTTTTGAAAACCCTACCTTCCAAGGGCGTTGGATGGGCGACCATGCCTTATATACTCTTATTGAATATCTTTTAAACTTGTGCATGAATAGGGTGGTAGGTATAAGTTATACACATAATCTTCATGTTATTTCATTTTTGTATACTTATATTTATTCTCAAATTTCAATTGGTATTTTCATTTTCATGCATACATATATATGATTTGATTGTGCTTGTTTTTATATTATCTTTACATTTTTAAAGCACAAATTATGTTTATATTAAGCTTGAATTTTCCTAAATATTAATTGATATCTTTACAAGCTTATGCATTGATTTCAATTGGTATTTCAATGCTAATTATTCAATTGGTATTTCAAGTGCTAATCATTTCAATTGGTATTTCAATTGGTGTTTATTTGGTGTGAAAATGTATTTCATATTTCACCCAATTGGTATTAAAATCTACTATTGATATCTTAAATTTTTTTTCAAGTGGTACCAACATTTATTTTTACCAACTACTATTTGATTTCATTGGCATCATAATTCATTTTGTTGATTTTAAGAGATTTCAAAATTGTGTTTTAAAAGTGATTTTAAAATTTGTTGATATGCATTGCCTATATGCAAGGGGAGTTTAACATCTTCTCTATATATAGATCATGTTGAGTGTATCTCAGATTGAGGAGCTTGACCTCTCTTCTTTATGTGGTACACGTGTGTAAGGGGAGCTTAACATCTCCGTTTATATATTATATATTATGTTTATGTGGGTTAGAGTCTTATCATTCCTAATATATGTATGCAGGGGGAGCTAACTTTACATCTCTCCTCTTCATGAATGTATTGTTGGCCCGGAGGCCTTCCTCTCTAGTTTTGATGATGATTAACTCATGTAGTTATGTTTACTAATAATCTTGTGATTTTAGTTACAGATCATTGATCAAGATATTAGTTGGTGATTGCTTCAAAAGAGGAGTTTGGAAGCCTTCACTTGGTGATTCCAGTGCCCGAGCATCAAGATCATACCTTTGCACTCGGTGGATCACGTTTGGGATCGAGTCGGCTTGAAGATGGAAGATCGTCAAGAAGACTTAGGTATCCTAGTTTAGTTTAGTGTGTTTTAAATCCATGTGTAAAGATAAGTATAGTTGATATGCTCAAGTGCACAAACACACACATTTTATGTTTGGATATGGTTTTTCGGTTTTTAGATTAACCGTTATTTGTTTTCATGAATAGTTGATCAAACAAGTTTAATTGGTTTATGTATAGTAGATTCATTCTATACATGCATGCTTAACTTTTAAACAAACTTATTTTGACTTTCCTATTCATGTATTGAAAAATTCAAGTTTGATAAAATACAAGTTTCAGTTTTTGGCAAAAATGATAAAACACAAAAATAGTTTCATATGCTTGATATTTGAGTTAAAATGTTTATCACATGTTTTATATATCAATGCAAAATGATAAAACTATTTTTGGGTATTTTTACAACACTTAAAAGATTTTTTAGAAATATTTTTAACATGTGTTTCTGACCCAGAACTGTGGCTGACAGGCCAGGTCGGTCGGTCGCATGGTCGGCCGCACCAAAGGCCGGTCGACCGTTACAGTCGACCGACGTGCACAGCCTTGTGAACGTCTGGCAGACACTAGGCCGGCCGACCGGGCGGTCGACCGGACCAGAGAACTTTGCTCTCTGTATCTGGGAGGTCAGCCGGGCGGTCGACTGTATTGCCCCAACGGTCATAATTATGATCGTTGGCGGTCGGCCGGCCGGCCGACCGCTAGCCTGTCAGGCTGCCAGATCAGCCTAACGGCTAGTTTCTGTTTTGGCCTATATAAACCCCTTTCCTTTGGGATTTTGGTCAAGGTTTTTAACAAGAAAAATTTCCAGTTTCTCCAGAGTTTAAAAGAAGTTTTCAAAGAGTTTTAAAGCTTAAAGATTTCATCTTTATTGTTTTTCAAGAATTTTGGAAAATCAAAGAAAACTAGGTTTTTGGGATATTGTTTTGGATTTTCATTTCTATCATCTACAAGAGATTTCCCAAGTAGTTTTTCTTTATGATTTGCTTTCCAAAAACACCTTGATTTCCACTTGAGCTATATCTTCTATCCTAATCTATTAGGATCTTGTTTTGTGGAAAAAGAGACATTGTTTGTGGTTGAAAGAAACCACTAGTTGCACACCCTTGCTTTTGTTGTATCCCTCTTTGGTAGAGGTTGATCGGGTGATTGGTTTGCTCCCTCTTTGGTAGAGGTTGAGTTGGTTGGTTTGCTCCCTCTAGTGAGAGGTGGAGTTGGTATTTGTAACCCTCTTCGGTAGAGGTGTTGGTTGTTGTTTGGTTACGGGCCTACCCCTCAGTTGTGAGGCGGTGTTTGAGAGAGGAGTTCGGTACTCCTTGTGTTGTAACAAATCCTCCTCGGTGGAGGTTCCCTCGGTGGGAGATAGTGGATTGGAAATCCTTCACGGTGGTGAAGGCGGAGACGTAGAGCTAGGGGCTCGAACCTCGGAATATATCATTGTGTTTGCGTTTGATCCATTGTCTCTATAACTCTCTCTCTTTATATTGTGCATAGCATCATTCATAGCATCATATCTATTTGCTTGTGTTTGAGCATTGATTCATATTGCCTATCTCTTATATGCTTGTGTGCTTGTGTGCCTCACTTGTACTTAACCTCAAGAGCTTCATAAAGCACCTCAACTCATATCTAGGGAATCAAGAGAGTTAGTCAGAGCCCTTCACGGGGAATTCGGCTACACTTGTGTGTTGTACTAAGTGTGTTGCAATTAGTTTTTAAGCTTCCGCATTTAGCGCATTTAGTTCACTAGATTAGCACTTACACCTATTCACCCCCCTCTAGGTGTTTTTCAATTGGTATCAGAGCCTACGCTCCTGATACTTCGGCTTAACATCCTAGGAGTGAGATCCTTTGTTTTGCTAATCTTGTTTGCATTTGCTTGTTTGCAGGCATATAGTTTACATCCATGGACTTCATGACCCCACCTATATTTGACCCTTCCAACATTCTTGTTTGGAAGACTAGGATGTCCATCTATTTACAAACCCTAGGTTATAAGATTCACCTTACCATTACCAAGGAATCCTTCCTTAGTGATAGCAAGCATATAGGGGCCAATGCACAAGCCCTTGAGGCCATTAGAAGCACGCTTTCAAAAGATTATCTTATGCATGTTTCTAATCTTGATTCTGCTTTTGCAGTGTGGAACAAGTTGACAACCACCACCACCTCCAAGCTTCAATTGCAAATCCAACCGGAGGAAGAATCTAGTGGAGAATCCGAGCCACAACAATGCCATATGATCCAAGGGAATGACTCCCTTGAGGTACAATCGGAAACTTAACTAGATAGTTTTGATTCTAGTTCTTCATATGATGAAAATATTGATGCCCATGCTTTGAATGAAGAACTCTCAATTGTTTGTGAAAAATTGATTGAAAAATATAAGGTTTTGAAAAAGAAAAGTCTAGGAATTGAAAAAGAAAATAAAAGTTTGCATTCTAGACTTGACAAGGTTTTGCAAGAGAAGGTTGAGGTCTATAATGAAAGGGATTCATTGAGATCTCAATTAGAACTTGCACTTAAAGAAAATGAGTTTTTAAAATCTAAAAATGATTGCCATGTTGTTTTGAAAAATAATGAGGTTTTATCTTCTAAAGTAGATTCTATTTTAAGAGATAACAATATCTTGAAAAATGAAATTGATTTTATCTCAAAAGAATTTGAAATTTGTTTAAAGAAAAATAAATCTTTGAAAAATGATTTAGATTCACATGTTTGCCATGCTAGGGTAGTTTCTACTAGATCACCCATTGCATGCCACACTTCTTCGTTAAGTAACAATGACATATCCATGCTTAAGAAGAGTGTAGATTGTTTGGGCTCCACTTTGAGCCAATGTGTTGTTGGGCATACACGATTGGAATCTTTGTTTCGAAAGAAAACAAGTTCCATCTTTTCATGCACACCCTCCACGGCATACACATGCTCCTAACGGACACCATCACACTATGTATGCTCATGTGTACACTTGTACACATTGTGGACGTAAGGGCCACCTTGCTAAATTTTGTTATGATAGAATACATGTTTCAAATTTAGCAACTAATTTTGTTTGGGTTAGAGAAGGTACTAACCCCCATGGACCCAATAGAATGTGGGTACCAAAGACCACCCCTAGTGTTTTTCATGTAGGTGTGGGCTCTCACATGACGTGAGAGTAGCCGTACCTTGGAGTGGATGCGTTCCGTGCCTAAAGATTACTAATTGGATGCATCACTTTCAAGGGAAGTTTGGTGGAGAGGACCACTATGTTTTGGAGACAAGAAAAGTTGCCTTATAGGTTTTGGTAACGATTCTTAACTCCTATTTATTGTTTACATGCTTTCCATTCTATTCATTATAGCATGTTTTATTGTTTTGATTAGTATGTAAATGCCATGATTATTAGACTCTTGACATGCATGTATAGCATTTTTGAGACACCCATGTTTAATATGGATTATTATTTTGTGTTCTCACCAATTGTTTAGCTATCATGTTTATCATAGGTTTAATATCATGTGAATTTACATAATAATCATGTTTATGCTTTTCATGTTCATTCATATCTTGTTTAATGCTTCATGCCTTGATTACTAGTTTAAATGTTAGTTTTCATTAAGACTAGGTATATATTTGTACATATAGTGGGCCACAAATAAATCTATATATGTTTGACCTTGAATGCTTATTTGAACCCATTAGATGTGCTAGTATAGTCTAGTTTTGATGATCCATGCATTTTAAACTTGTATTCCCATTTTTGGATTTGTTTCATGTTTTTGTGTTTTTGTTTAACTTCATGTATATGTCTATTTTATCCAAACTATTGTTTATACATATACATCCTTTTGAGCCACGTGCCTTAATGCATATATCTTTGTGGACTCGTTGTGTTTGGATATGTATGTATACTTTAGTTTGTATAGGACATACATATACCTTGAAGATTAAATAAGTCTTCATGTTTTCGTGTTTCAAGGAATATTGAGCTTAATGGAACATTTTTTTCATGATTGTGATCTTCACATCTTATTGTACACTCACATTTATTATTTACTCATGTTTGTTTTCATGAGTCATATTTGTGCTTAATTGACTTGAGTGTTTTGATATCATGTGGATTTCTTATTTCATGAAAAATAATTTATTTTTATTCCTTACTTGAAGGATTTCGTACTAGTTTACAAATTTTTCATATAACTAGTTGCGATATTCTTCATTTGGTAGAGTTTTTCAAACAAAATTTATTTTCAAATCTATTTTTTTTGAAAACCCCTACCATCCACGGGCGGATGGATGGGCGATCATGCTCATGTATGCATTATAATGAAAATCATTTTAAAACTTGAACATGATTGGGTGGTAGTTATATGATGTATACCTTGATCATTATTGTTGTTTCAATTGGTATCATTGGATTCTTTCAATTGGTATCAATTTTGACCTTTCTTGTATACTCATATATGTTTGTATGTATGTATGTATGTTTTTCAATTTCAAGAATATCAATTTCAATTGGTATCTACTTTTCATACATATATATTTTTGTTTATGCTAAGCTTGAGCTTCAACTTTGTTTCAATTGATTCAATTTTCAATTGGTATCTTATTTCAAGCTTATGCCTGTGTTTTGTTGGTATTTCATAAAGGGGGAGAAAATTTGATTTTCATATTTCAATTGGTATTTCAATTGGCATTTGTATGTCCACTCCCTTGCTTTATGATAGAAAATAGTCATTTCATTTGATATCATATACTTAAAAGGAAAAATACTCTATTTTGCTATCAAGATGTTTATTTGAATATGTTTTAAAATTGATATATCAAAATCTTGTTTAAAGAAAATAAATACAAAAGTTTTGATTTATATTGCCTATATGCAAGGAGAGCTTAACATCTCTTCTACATATAGATTCATGATGAGTGTATCTTGTATTGAAGAGCTTGACAATCTCTTCTTTATGTGATACACGTGTGTAGGGGGAGCTTCACATCTCCTCTTATGCATTACATAGTGTACGTTATGTGAATTAGGGCTTGTCATCCTCTTTCATGTAATGTATCTATGTAGGGAAGCTTCACATCTTCCTCTTCATGAATGTATATAGCATATACCATTTTGTTGATTGACCTATGTTTACTTTCAATTGGTATCAAGATGCTACTTTGACATATTTTCAATTGGTACCTAAATTGATTGTCACCCCTATTTGGTTTTTGTTTTTGTTTTAGACAAAAAGGGGTCAAAACAATAAAAACAATGTTCTCATTTTAATTTTTTTATTGCATTGTTTTACTAACCCTTTTGTTGATCATTGTTTTCGAACAAAAAGGGGAGAAAAATTTATTGATTTAGTTTTGCTTTTACCCCTTTATTGATGATTGTTCTTGTATTAAAAAGGGGAGAAGATTTTGTTTTGTTTTGATTTTTACCCCTTTGTTGATGATTGACAAAAAGGGGGAGAAAGATTTTGAGTTTGATATATGCATATTTATGTTTTGCATATATTAAGTTTAATTTAGTTTAATTTTAATTGGTATTAGAGCATGTTTTGTTTTTGAACATTTCATTGGTATTAGAGCCTTTTATTGTGTATGCATATCTATGCATTCATATTTAAGAGCCTTCATTACATATTCATTATGTTTATTTGTTTATGCATGAGTTAAGGGGAGCTTCTTTGAAGCTTAACTTTAATCCATGCATATATAACTCCATGAGTTTTGTCATCATCAAAAAGGGGGAGATTATTGGCCCGGAGGCCTTCCTCTCTAGTTTTGATGATGATTAACTCATGTAGTTATGTTTACTAATAATCTTGTGATTTTAGTTACAGATCATTGATCAAGATATTAGTTGGTGATTGCTTCAAAAAGAGGAGTTTGGAAGTCTTCACTTTGTGATTCCAGTGCCCGAGCATCAAGATTATACCTTTGCACTCGGTGGATCACGTTTGGGATCGAGTCGGCTTGAAGATGGAAGATCGTCAAGAAGACTTAGGTATCCTAGTTTAGTTTAGTGTGTTTTAGATCCATGTGTAAAGATAAGTATAGTTGATATGCTCAAGTGCACAACAACACGTTTTATGTTTGGATATGGTTTTTCGGTTTTTAGTTTCACCGATATTTGTTTTCATGAATAGTTGATCAAAACAAGTTTAATTGGTTTATGTATAGTAGATTCATTTTATACATGCATGCTTAACTTTTAAACAAACTTATTTTGACTTTCCTATTCATGTATTGAAAAATTCAAGTTTGATAAAATACAAGTTTTGGTTTTGGCAAAAATGATAAAACACAAAAAATAGTTTCATATGCTTGATATTTGAGTTAAAATGTTTATCACATGTTTATATATCAATGCAAAATGATAAAACTATTTTTGGGTATTTTTACAAGACTTAAAAGATTTTTTAGAAATATTTTTAACATGTGTTTCTGACCCAGAACTGTGGCTGACAGGCTAGGTCGGTCGACCGCACGGTCGGCCGCACCAAAGGCCGGTCGACCGTTACGGTCGACCGACGTGCACAGCCTTGTGCACGTCTGGCAGACACTAGGCGGGCCGACCAGGCGGTCGACCGGATTGCCCCAACGGTCATAATTATGACCGTTGGCGGTCGGCCGGCCGGCCGACCGCTAGCCTGTCAGGCTGCCAGATCAGCCTAACGGCTAGTTCTATTTTGGCCTATATAAACCCCATTCCTTTGGGATTTTGGCCAAGGTTTTTAACAAGAAAAATTTTCAGTTTCTCCAGAGTTTAAAAGAAGTTTTCAAAGAGTTTTAAAGCTTAAAGATTTCATCTTTATTGTTTTTCAAGGGTTTTGGAAAATCAAAGAAAATTAGGTTTTTGGGATATTGTTTTAGATTTTCATTTCTATCATCTACAAGAGATTTCCCATGTAGTTTTTCTTTGTGATTTGCTTTCCAAAAATATCTTGATTTCCACTTGAGCTATATCTTCTATCCTAATCTATTAGGATCTTGTTTTGTGGAAAAAGAGAGATTGTTTGTGGTTGAAAGAAACCACTAGTTGTACACCCTTGCTTTTGTTGTATCCCTCTTTTGTAGAGGTTGATCGGGTGATTGGTTTGCTCCCTCTTTGGTAGAGGTTGAGTTGGTTGGTTTGCTCCCACTAGTGAGAGGTGGAGTTGGTGTTTGTAACCCTCTTCGGTAGAGGTGTTGGTTGTTGTTTGGCTACGGGCCTACCCCTCGGTTGTAAGGCGGTGTTTGAGAGAGGAGTTCGGTAC
Source organism: Agave tequilana (assembly GCA_038442645.1). Lineage (NCBI taxonomy): Eukaryota > Viridiplantae > Streptophyta > Magnoliopsida > Asparagales > Asparagaceae > Agave > Agave tequilana. The sequence continues at coordinate 43,894 of JAVJIF010024306.1, read as the reverse complement.
TCCTTGTGTTGTAACAAATCCTCCTCGGTGGAGGTTCCCTCGGTGGGAGATAGTGGATTGGAAATCCTTCACGGTGGTGAAGGCGGGGACGTAGAGCTAGGGGCTCGAACCTTGGAACATATCATTGTGTTTGCGTTTGATCCATTGTCTCTCTAACTCTCTCTCTTTTTATATTGTGCATAGCATCATTCATAGCATCATATCTATTTGCTTGTGTTTGAGCATTGATTCATATTGCCTATCTCTTATATGCTTGTGTGCTTGTGTGCCTCACTTGTACTTAACCTCAAGAGCTTCATAAAGCACCTCAACCCATATCTAGGGGAATCAAGAGGAGTTAGTCCAGAGCCCTTCACGGGGAATTCGGCTATACTTGTGTGTTGTACTAAGTGTGTTGCAATTAGTTTTTAAGCTTCCGCATTTAGCGCATTTAGTTCACTAGATTAGCACTTACACCTATTCACCCCCCCTCTAGGTGTTTTTCATGTATATCGCATATACATCTTTATTTTTTGATTGTCCTCACCCTTTGTTGATGAATTGACAAAAAGGGGGAGAAAATTTAGAGAGTTTATATATGCATGCTTAATATTGGTATTTATGTATATATGTTTTATTTAGTTTATACACTTTACTGAATATCTTTATTGTTATTGCTATGCATGAGCTAACGGGGAGCTTCTATGAAGCTTATCTTTAATCCATGCATATATAACTCCATGAGTTTTTTCATCATCAAAAAGGGGGAGATCGTTGGCCCAAAAGCCCATGACTCTAGTTTTGATGATAATTAACTCATGTAATTATAATACTAATGATCTTGTTATTATATAGTTTCAGTTATAGATCAAGATCATAGTAGGTGCTTAGCTTCAACAAAGCAGATTTAGAGTTAACACGTGTAGATTCAAGAGCTCGCGTGTCGCATCTAGTACTCGGATGGAGTCAAGCTCTTTGGATCGTGTTTGGATCGAGTCGGCTTGGAGAAGGAGTTTTAAAAATGACTTCGGTTTGTTTAGATTAAGTTTGTGTTTAGATCTTGTGTAAGATAGGCTAGTGTTAATATGCGCAAGTTCACACACACACACACACACACACAAATTCAAACATTTGGTTTTTGGTTTAACCGATTTTGGATTTCAAGTACAAATATATATGGTTTTCATGAATAGATAGAATCAAAACAAGTTTACATGATTTAAGGTATATTAGATTTAATCTATGTACATCTATGTTTCATATATTAAGAAAAACTTATTTTGATCTCATGTGTATAGAGTTTTGCAATTGAAAAAACTTATTTTGGATTTCATGTCAAAAATATAGATATATCATTTACATGTGTTTTGGATTCTACCCATACACAATATGCTTCAAATGTGTTTCAATATCAAGTTTTTGTATTTATACAAGTTTGGAAAAATCGAATTTTCATTTCAAAGTTTAGTTTTTGGAAAATACCGATTTTGTGTTTAAACTTAATTTATATATCACAAAAATAGTTCAAATAGTTTGTAATATGTGTTGATTTTTTGTCACACATATTTGTTCTTCAAAGATTTATAAGAATGCATTTTTGTGAAATTTATGAGAGTTTATGAGATTTTATAGGTGTTAAATAAACCAAGTTCATAACCTTAATCTCTGTCTGAGCCTGTTGGCGGTCGACCAGACCAAAGTTCGGTCGACCGGTCGGTCGGTCGGTCGATGTGCACAAGAATGTGCACAAGGCCAGCCTATAAGGCCAGTCGACCGGGCGGTCGACTGACTGTAATTATCCAACTCTCGGGTAGTGCCGGTCGAACGGGCGGTTGACCGACAGGCTAAGTGCCTTTAGGCTCGGTCGAATGACCGGACGACCAGTGGCTCAACAGTCAGAAATATGACCGTTGGCCGGTCGACCGGAAGGTCAAAAATAACCTTTTCTGGCTGCCAATGGCTATAATTTTGAGAGCCTATATAAATAGGCTCTCTTGGACTGTTTTAAACAAGATTTCTTGAGAGCTTTTCTTCTCATCTTTCAAGTGTTTAGCAGCAAGTTTTGAAAGAAGTTTTTGAGCCAAAAGTTTTATCTTTTATTTGTTTTTAAAGTGTTGGAAAAATCAAAGAAAAAAGAGTCTTTGGGAAATTGGTTTTGATCTTTATTTTCAAATCTATTTAGTATTTTTTCCAAGTGTTTTCCTTTGTTATTCTTTATTTTCGAACACTTTATTTTCTCACGCTTGAGCTATCATCTATAATCCTATCTATAGGATCTTGCTTTTGTGAGAAAAATTGTTTGGAGTCTATGTGATCACCAAGTGTTGTTTGTAATCATTATGTCACCAAGTTTGTAATCTTTTCTTTACTTTGGCTTTGTGCGTTATCCCTCTTTTGTAGGGGTGATTGTGTTTTGGCTTTGTACCCATCCCTTTTGTGTAGAGGTGATTGTGTTTGAGTTTTGGCTTTGTGTCTTGTCCCTCTTGTATAGTGGTGATTGTGTTTGAGGTTTGGCTTTGTGCATATCCCTCTTATGTAGAGGTGATTGTATTTGAGAGAGGAGTAGTGTACTCCAAGTGTAGAGTTGTAATTTCTCAGTGGAGGTCCCTTTGTGGAAGGTCCTGTGTGGACACATAGTAGAAATCCTTCTGCGTGAAGGCGGGGACGTAGAGCAGTGGCTCGAACCTCGAAATATATCTTGTTGTTTGCATTTGATCCACTATCTCTCAACTCTATCTCTCTTTTATCTTGCATTACTTTATATTGTTTATATTAGATACATGCTTGGTATTGGTTGTATGCCCACACTTGTGTTGAACCAAGAGGGCTTCATATAGCACCTCAACTCTTAATTTAGTCTCGAGGAGAAAGTCCAGAGCCCTTCACGAGAAATTCGGCTACACTCTTTGGTTATACATAGTGTGTTGCAATTGAGTTTTAGTTTCACATCATTTATCAATAGATTAGTTTGTACACCTATTCACCCCCTCTGGGTGTATTTCACCTTAGCCCTTGCTTTCAACCTTTTTGACTAGATCGCTGACTTGTTGTTTTTTGTTATTCTGGACTTGTGTGTTGCAGGGAGTGTTATATAGGGGGTGGAGAAGAGAAATTCCAAGTTCTGACTGATGTGGGACTAAATAACTTTCAAAGTTGTAAATTTTTAAAAAAGCCAGTCTAGAAGCCAGGGAGTAGGCGCCTAGATCTGGGCCTAGATTCAGAGTTAGGAGGCCCAAAATGATGAAAACTCAGATTTGAGTTTGGGTCGGGAATGACAGTCTAGGCGCTTAGGGAGGGGTTCGGTTCATATGTGTGAGCCACACACACATACAATAAGAGGACCAATCACGCATTGACACATGTATTGATCCTCTTATAATATGTTATGTGTGTGGGCCTCACGTACATATTATAAAAGATTATAAGAGTTTCAATCCACGTGTCAACGCAGAATTGGCCCTCTTATTGTATCTGTGTGTGGCTCACACACATGAACCGAATTCGATTTCTGCCCACTCCCGGGCGAGCTACCCAATTGGTTTTAGGCATGTACCCTAATGGGTTTCGCGGTAGCTACCGATAGTGTGGTTAGACCCCGAGCGTACTTTAGCCTCCAGGCTCTTGCCCACTTCCTCGACAGAGGAGTGCGCTTAGACTGTCAGTTCTCTCATGCTCCGCTTGGTAGGCATGTTTAGCGCTCAGCGCTTTACCGCTAGATTCGTCTAGGTGAAACTCTATCTGTCAGGCGCTCTAGTATTAAACACTGTTTACTTGACTCCGCTTGGATGTTCGCTTGCTTGCTAATTACCTGATAGCTAGTTTATCTTTTCTTCTCTTACTGGTTGTGAAGAGTGTGAAATCTTATTTATATTATTTTTCCTGAAACTGCATGATTTTCTGGTATTCGTACTGATCTCGTATATTGGTACTATTTTTCTGTATCGTTTGACGTGCTTTCACTTGACGTACTTACATATACCATGCTGTCTCTTATCACCTGCCTCATATCACCCCCCGTCATGCTATCACCTGACATCCGGCATGACGTACCTGACTCTTATAATTATCACGATAATAGGAATGATGACTTGACATCTTGATAAATCTTGATATATTCATGTACAAACTGTACTCCTGATACACATGTACTCCTAATACTCCTGCCATGTTCTTGCTCATTCCCAAAATCTGATAATTATCTAATAAACCATAAAATGGGACAACTTGCATCGAGTTGAGGAAACTTACGAATATCAATATGTGTTCATGTTACAGTGGTATTAGGTATGTTGTGCAACCAAAACTTCCGGTTTGACCTGAGGGCCTCCAGGTGTTCCGAGGGGAGCGCTGGCTCCCTACATCCTATTAATTCATGAAAAAGGGCAAATAATAAGACCCTCATCTAGACCTTGCGGACGGTTTCGAACACCAGCAACGGAACGTCATGGATCGTGGTCCCGGGTATGTACGGGACCACTAAAAACATTGTTCGTTGATACCCCCGTTGGTTTCCAACAACAATCTTGCTTTACCCAGATGTGGATATATGTGTGCTGGGACACTAATCCACATATCTAGACATCTGGGTAGGACGAGTAATAATAATAATACAAGTGGCCTACTAATAATTCATTGTATGTTTTACCGTGTTTGCTCTCATCGGGTTTTACTTCAAATTTCTGGTTTTATGGTTATTATGTTATAACTGCTTACATCCTGCCTTACCACTTGTGTTCTATTTCACCAGTCTTCTGCTCTTATCATATTATACCATGCATGTTCTCTGCTTGTTATCATTTACTATCTCTTTACCTGCTCCTGTATGCCTTTACTCACGACACGATTTCCTAAATATATGCTCTTTTGATTGAATTTATCGATACACGTGTGCTTATCTATGCACGCAATTTGGCATTCGCATCACCACTTGTTGGGGAGTTCTAACTCCCCTGGATCTTCATGTCCAGATCTCAGAGCTTGGTGCTTGTGGATTCTCTCGGTTGCTGATCAAAGTAGCGCAGCGACAGCCTGGATCATCGGCGAACCGTCTGTGGCCCCATCCTTCCAGGGCCCCTGCTCGCCTCTCTAGTTTTTCTTCTATAACTCGTGAGCGCTATTTGGTACTATTTATACATGTATATCTCTTTATATTCTCGCATTTGCGCCTATCAGTGATGTAATATTTATGTAATATTGTGTCACATCCTGTGATAACTTTATAATTGTATTCATATGTTGGAATGTATAATGCACTACATATTTTCGTACTCTGATTCTTGCCTGTATTGATGCTTAGCGTATATACGTGAGGGTATTTCTGACCTGCGTATATATGTCGCAGTAACGTCTCTGAACCCTCCGGACCGGGGCGTTATAATATATATGTTTGATGTTAATTGAGTTTTATTGAATATCTTGTTGTTTATTAGATGTATGAGTCAAGGGAGAGCTTTTACAAAGTTTTTCACTTATCCATATATATAATCCATGAGTTTTTTCATCATCAAAAGGGGAGAGATTGTTGGCCCAAAGGTCCATCACTCTAGTTTTGATAATGATTAACTAACGTAGTTATAGTACTAATGATCTTGTGTTATTTAAGTTTCAGATATTAATCAAGATCTTAGTTCGGTATTTAGCTTTTTCAAAAAGAGTCAAAGTCAAGATTTGAAGTAGCACTTGTTGATTCAAAAAAGCTCAAGCACAAAAAACACATTAAAAACTCAAGAAGGAGTGTAGCTCGAAGGAATCAAGTTTTGATCGAGTCAAGATGAAGAAAGAAGATCATATCAAGAAAGAAGACTCTAGTTTGTAAGGATATTTAGATTTTTTGTAAAGTTTAGGTTAGAGTTGATTGCTCAAGCATATACACACATAAAAGTTTGATATTAGTTTTCAAGATCAAAAGTTTTGGGTTTATGTTTAACTAAGTTTGTGTTTGATTTTTGTGAAACGAAATTCTCAAAAAAAAAGTTCATATTGTTTTATATGTGTATTAATTTTACCCATACACATTTGTGCTTCAAATGAGTTTGAGAAACTTGTTTTCGCATTTGTACAAGTTTTGGAAGAACTTGCTTTTTAACTTAAAGTTTATTGTTTTAGAAAATATAGTTTCTATTTTGAAATTGTATTTCATATCTCAAAAAGAAGTTCACATGTTTGTAATATGTGTTGATTTTTAATGCCATATTTTGTACTTAAATGTATTTACAAGAACTTATTTTTGTAGATTTTATAGAAATTTAGGTTGATTTTAAAAGATTTTTAAAATAACAAAAAAATAGATTTTTGGCCTAGAGTGGTCGACCGTGGTGTGACAAGCCACTGGCTTGTATTCACGATCGACTGGGCAGTTGATCGAACGTGCACACAAGCATTGGTTTGTGCATGCGGTCGACCGCGCCGGACGTGCACACAAGCATTGGTTTGTGCACGCGGTCGACCGTTGGGCAGCTGGGATGGACGGTCGGCCTGTCGATCGATCGCCAGTTGTGCAGGAAAGAATGCACTGCTCTGGATGGTCGACCAGACGGTCAACTGCTGGCTTCAACGGCTAGAATTATAGCCATTGGCGGTCGACCACCCAGTCGACCGCACTGCTGCCAAAAGCAGCAGTTAGCCTCAAAACAACTAGTTTTTGACTTTCTGGTTTTTGTTTTATTCCCAAATGGTTGTTTTTTACTTTATTTGGGTTTAAACAGTATTTTAACTACTGTAATTAGTTTCTAATGCTCTCATCCTATTCCATATAAATTGGACCCATTACAGAGAGTTTCAACATAAGTTTTTAAGTTTCAAGATTCAAAAATCAAATTTTAAGTTTTTGAAAAAGATTTGAAAATCAAGAAAACAAGTTTTTAGGGGAAAAAATCAGTTTTTGTGCTACATATTCTTACATCTTTAAAGAAGTTTTCTCAATAGTTTTTCTTGAGCTTCCAATTTCAAATCATTAAGTTTTTTCTCACACAAGCTTGAGTCAATCCTTTCTATCTACTCTATAGAAGCCTTGTTTGAGAGTTTTTATTGTTTGTGGTTAAGGAGATTGATCACGAAGTATTTTACATTGTATTTGAAAGCGGTTGGAGGTTGCGGTCTCGGAGTGTGCTTGCGGGCTCGTGTTGTAGGTGTTGCGATACCGAGTGAGGGACTTACGGGTCAAAGAGTTTTTGAGAAAACTTGTATTGTTGAGTGATCTTGCTGGATTGTGCATAGGAAAAATCCTTCATTGCGGTGAAGGTGGGGACGTAGAGCAAGTGGCTCGAACCTCGAAACAATTCTCCTATGTTTGCGATTGCTCAACTCTCTCTCTCTCAACTCAACTCACTATAGTTTATCTCTTTTTGTTATAAATTGCCCATCTTTATATGCTTGATAAAATTTCATATGCTTACACTTGTTTGAGCCAAGAAAACAATTAAGCACCTCAACTCTATTATTATAGAGGAATCTTGAGGAGAAGTTTTAGAGCCCTTCATTGGGAATTCGGCTTCACTTCTTGGTCTATATATTTGTGTGTTAGTTTTTTTGTTAGTCTAAGTTTTTAATTCCGCATTTAATTAACATATTACCTATTCACCCCACACTAAGAGATCACACGTACTAATAGGGGCGTTACAAGTTATGAACGTGGGTGAGAAATGAGTTGCATAAGTATCGGCGAAGATCATGGATGATCCGTTGTTGGAGCTTCCGGTTCGGAATCGGGACTTTCGGGATGAGGAAGACCTTGAAGTGGCAAAGATCTCGGGGAGGTAGAGATTTCGGAATAGTAGAATGTGATCTCAAACTAAGGACGTCTCCGGGACAGAGAGTAGCTTCGGGATGTTCAGGAGTGGCGGAGGGTCTGAAGTAGACTTTGAGAGTTGTGAATTTCTCGGAGGGAAATATTTGCTAATTAAGACACATGTTAGCATCTCGAGCCATGCCAAAATTTGACCACATCATGCTTGATTGATGTATGATAATGTCCGATTAATAGTACCCATGTTAGTATTTGAACCTGTTTGTTTCGTTGCAAAACGTCGCAAGTCGTAAGTCGTAAAATGAGAATGGAAAAAGTGAACTGTAGCAGAGAAAATATATTGTGTTTTACGGTGTTTGGTTGATAAAGTGAAGTGTAAATGGAAAAGTATATTGTGTTTTACGGTGTTTGATTGATAAAGTGAAAGTGTAACTGGTAAAGTATATTGTGTTTTACGGTGTTTGGTTGGTAATGTAAAAGTATAAGTGGAAAAGTTGACCACAAAATTAACTGTAGAAGTGATTTAAATATTATAAATACTATTAAATTAAATCTACTATTGCAAATTAAATTATATTAATAAATTTGAGATAAAAAATTAATAACCTTAATATTTTATTTATAACAATAATATTAATAAATATTAGTATAAATAGTAAAATATTACTAAAATATTAACTAAACAAATAATATAAAATTTTAAGAAAATCTAAAGAATATTAATAAAATTTTAAGAATACTAATAAAATATAAATATTAAAAAATCTTACAAAAATAATAATATATAGTTATTATATTATAATATTAAAAATACTTGAAAATTATAATAATATAAATTTTATTATAATATTATTGTAATATTATAGAAATATAAATTTAACAAAGTATAATATAATTATAAGTTAATAATAAATTATCATTATAGTATTATTATACTGAATTATTATTACAATATTAACATAATAAAATATTAATATAGTAATAAAATATATTATGATATTAATAAAGTAATTTTTTATATTAAAAAATAAATAATTAAATATATAGTAAAGTATAATATTGTTATATTAATAAAATATTAACTCTAAATAAAATAATAAAAAATGGAATAAGTATTAATAAAATAATAAAGTAATAAATAAAATATTAAATTAAAATAGTAAAATATTAAATATTAAAACAATATTAAAAACAATAAAAAAAATTAAAGATTAAAAATATAAAATAATTAAATAATTAAATAAGAAATTGAACACTATTTAAAATATTAAATATTTAATAATATTAAATTTTATATTGATTATCAAGTAACTGTAAGTGTACTACAAGTGAGAGTTACATGACCACAAAATTAACTGTAGCAACTGCAAGTGAGAAAATATGAGTGTAAAAGTGAGATTTACATGACCACAAATTTAACTGTCGCAACTGCAAGTGGGAAAAGAAGAGTTACGTTTTGTAACTTGTTTTTCAGCGAAACAAATAACGGAAAATGTAAAAGAAGTTTTACGACTTGCGTTTTGTGACGTTTTGCGGCGAAACAAACACGCCCTAGAACTGCAGAGCACATGCTTAATATTACACTTTCCAGCACTTGTATTGCACGTGCCTTTCTACTGGTTGAAAAAAAAAAAAAAAAGAGAGAGAACCAAAAAAAACTCCGAGATTAAATTCCATCATCTAGACCATCCCGACTCTTGAGGCACTACTAGAATCCGACGGCTGAGCTGTCGTTGAACCAAACGACTCCTCACTGGTTACCATTAACTCCTCCGCGAGCGGCTCCTCCCCCAGGACGCACACAAACACAGAATAGAGAAAGGAGGGAAAAAGAACGGGGAAAATTTTCCTAAAACCCTAAACCCCTGAGAAGAGAGATGTCTTCTCTCTCCCCAACGCCACCGCCATCGCCCCTTTCAAAAATCACGTGAGATTCTTCATTCCCCCTCCACTTCAATCGCCAATTCCCTTCTCATCTCTCTCCCCCCAATCGGAGATTTTGCCGGAAATCGAGCCATGGCGAGGTTTCTCCGGAGCTTTTGTGTGAAGCGAGCCCTCTTTTCGCCCGAGGTTCTTTTTATGAAACCCTTTTCGATTTTTTCATGAAAACTTTATTTTGTTTTGTTTATATATTATATGTTATATATTTACCTTTCTTCTGAAGTGGGTTTAATCGACAAAGGGGACAAAGGAGACATTTTTATTCGCTAATCATGCCTATGGACTGGAAGAATGATGTAGCATTTAATTGTTGATGATTCTGTGTTTAAACACGAATCAAGTTGAATTGACATTTTTGTTCTTTTTCATTTTCAATTGAGGCATGGAGCCTCATTTGAAATGAAGAAGTAGAGGAGACTGCAAGCACAGTACCGTATGATTGTTGTTTTCTATTGGATGACTCTTCTGAGTTCTACCCTGGGTCATGATTCTTTTGTGGTATTTTCCCTTTTAGTGTTAACCCTTGGTAATTGGCTAAAAGGAACTCTCGGGGTTTATGTTATATACTAAACGTGGATAGATAATCTGTCATTTTCAACTTGTTGTGTACTGTGTGCTTTTGTATTAAACTTCAAATAGGTAAGATTAATAGGCATAATGCACTTTTGCTTGATTACGTAGAGTGCTAATGTTCTATTTATTGAGAAAATGCAATCAATTGCCAATGAGGAAATATAACCAAAAAAAAAAAAAAAAAAAAAATCTAATTCTGACCCAACACAAGCTAGACCTAGCAAAGGAGATGTAATTCCCTTAAAGAGTTTCTTAAATCATAGTCATTTAAATTTGATGCTGTGAGGCAACCATTTAATGAGTCTACCATTTGCATTTGAGCTCTTCTCCTACTTAGTTCTAGCACTTTTCTTTTAAATCTTTCATGCAACCTTAGTTTGAATCATACAAGCATGTGATTTTTCTAATGATGTTTTTGCTGGGTGCTGGCAGAAGTGTAGGCAAGGAATCATGGGGTCTGCTTCTCAATTCCGCAACTTCTCTGCTAGAGGTGAAAAATTCTATACTCACTAAAACTACTGCCCATATTTTATTTGAAACATCTGTAGGACGTGAGACAATTGAAGGGAGATTATTCTCCATGATACTTGAATTTTTCACAACAGGCAGTAGTGGGTTAGTATTTATATTGTGAAGATTGCTGTCAAACTTTGGTTGATGCTAAAGCCTTTTCTACATTGTGGACCTAATATTCCCCAGAATCATTGGACGCAACGGAATGCTCTTGCGTGCGTTATGTATGAAGTTCTGTATTATATATTGACGATATTCGAATGTTGTGTGTTTTTGTCTCATGATTATGCTTGAGCTTAATTATCGGAGTCAGCACTTCAGTTTTTAACAAATTGCGTTTCTAAGACAGGCTAATATTACGAGTTTAGTAATTTCATTAGTGGCTAATATAGCATATTTTGTGGTAGATCCATGCCAAGAGATTGAGCTCTTTGGCTCACATGCTTCAAATCCTATCCTTTTGGAGCAGCAGCCTCGTTGTGCAAGCAATAATCACACACCCTTCATCTTAAACTCAAATCTCTTTCCAGCAGTTATATGACCATCTTTTTGGCTTCCATCTTCTCATAGACCTAGATCATACACTTCCTTGATATATTTCACTTTTGTTTCACACAATGAAACCTTGGTTTCTTAAGTAGATGCACTGGCCTTGTTGGATCTAGTTTTATGCTTCATTGCACTGTTTTGTTTTTGATGCTTAACTTGAATTGCTGTCTCATCTTTCCTACACTTACATTATCTAGTGTATCTTCATTTTACATAATTCTTTTATACATACTGTTTTGCGGGTTTTGTTATTACATTCGTATTAATTTGCTGAAATCAGTTGCATCTGATACTAATATAACATACTCAGTGTAATTTAACTTTAACCAGAGACCCTTTGAAACATAATGCAACACCTCCCCTGTTTCTCTTTAGCAAACTCTTTTTCTGAGTAAGAAACTGATGCAGATGGTTCCCCATAAAATCAATTGTAATGCTTGCAATTCTCATATTGGGCCTTCGTCCTATCTAGTTGTTCAGAGAATCAAGTCCTTGATTGCATTTGACTGGCAGATCTGATGGCTAATCTTAAGCTGTCTTGGTGGCAGTTTGCTGACGCCAATGGGTCAACAAGAACTGTATCGTGTCTCACCTCCATCAATACCCTTTTCTTAGTCATATCTGCTATGGCTTAAGGAACACTGTTAGTTCAAACACATTAACTCTGTTATTTCCAAAATTTCATTTGGGCTTGGTTAGGAGTTAGGAGTTTTCTGTTTGGATTATGTGACATGGTTGAAGTGATTAGAATCGAACTTGGATTTAGATTTTCTTTATTATGTTGTTGTGAGATAGTAATATTTTTTGTTATCATTCTTTCATGTTTGTTATTTTTTAGTGGGTATAGTCATATGATTCTGTATAAATGTTCAAGGAAGTACTTTTTAGCGAGTGAAATCATGTGGTTCTGAATTACCTTAAGAGTGGCCTAGTGTTGCTGGTGAACTAAGGTGTAGTTTTGTTGTCTACCTTCTTTTGGAATGCGTAATGATAATTTTTGGTCCTTTAGGGGACGTTTCATTTAAAGTTGAAGCTGCTCCTTTGGTTGCAATAACTTTTAGAAGTTCATGGAATTTGAAGTCCGGTCTTCTGTGGATCAATTCCAACAAATCATTTGGGATTTGAAATACTTGGTGGTTGCTCTAAAATGCCAGGATGTCTAGACAATTGTAGAAGTACCTATGTTATTCTTAATTTTGTTTGCTCACATCTTAATGGATTACACGATTCCTTTATTTTATTTTTTTATTCTAGGCACTAATACTGGCAAGTTGGTGAAATTCATTTCTACAAGTGAGCCTGACTATGCTTTATCCATGGTTGTAACAGTACTTGAAGACCCGATAACACGATCCAATTTTAGGAAGAAACTTGGATGCGGATATGAATTTTTGGACTCGAATTGGATTCGAATCTAGAATATTAGACCCACCTAATTTTGATCCAATTAGGTTCTAGAATATTATACCCGAACTGGATTGATTTAGGTATAGTGTAGTGTAAAGAAAAATCTGAATCCGAATCCAATTTTTTCAGGTTTGGATTGGATTCGGATCCAATTATATATATAGGATTTGGTTTTGGGAAAACATTATCTTATTGGATTTGGATTTGGATCTTACATAGATTCGATCCTAATCCAATTGTTTACAACACTACCTTTATCAGTTTTATAATGGGCACTATGCATAAGTGGGATTTAATTATAATAGCCGGAGTGACATCTTCTTTTAGCCCATTTGAATAGATAAATCTTGTTATAGACATGTACCATGTCTTGCCAAGTAGATTAAGCCCCTTGCAACAAAACCTACGTTGAAGGCAAACCCCATGCAGAATAAGGAGGTTGAAAACATGTCATAAACAAGATGCTTTGCTACCATGGTGTCATGTGTTATACAATGTTGTTGAAGGCGCCGCGAGGTGCCCGAGCGAGGTGCGAGCGCAATCTTGCGCCCCGCGGCGACAGCAAGCGTGCGCCTCATAGTGCTTTGAGGTTTTGGATTCAAATTTTGAAACTCGTTAGCTAAAAAAGAACCCGACCCAATACCTATTTTATATAGCTTCATTGTGGAGAATTAGGGCTCGATTCTTTTCCCCGAGTCCTGATTCTTCTCCATCGACGATGACGATGCGCTGTGACTGGGAGAGAAAGAGAGAGCAGAGCAGTGGTGGCGAAGACGGCGAGGTATCCATGACCTCCGACAAGCATCCTCGAGCAGTCCACAACCTTCGGCGAACTTCCCAACTGTTTCCAAGCGTTGCCGAATTTTGCCGAAACTTTCTGGAGTCTTTCTGCATGCATGCAAGCATCCCCAACATTCGACGAGCATCTCTTACGTTCGACAAGGTTTCCCGAGTAGTGGCGAGCTTCCCCAACTGTTTTTGAGCGCTGGCGAGCTTCGCCTGAGCTTTTTGGAGTCTTCTCGATTACTGACGAGCTTTCTGAAGCTTCACCTGAGCTTTTTGAAGCTTTTTGAAGCATCAGCCTTGAGGAGGAAGAAGAAGAGCAACAACCGTGGCCTTATTGAGTTTTCTTAAGGTGCTACAATGCCACATGAGGTTTTCTTCTTTTTTTTTGGGGATTTTCTTGAGCTGTTATTGTTCTTGAGGTGCTGCAGTTGCATCCTCTCTCTAATTCATCTACCACAGTGGACTTATGATGCAAATGTTAGAATAGTGATCTATTGTATCTTGCAATTGCAATTCTTGGTTTGTTATTAATGTGATATTTTCTTGTTAATCAAGCCTTATTTTTCTTTTATTTCTTATCTTTTGGAACTCATTGACAACACAAGTGTGGTGGTAATTTTTCGCTGTGTATTATCAAACGGTCGATCACACATCACAAGCGAAAAGGGGATTAGTGTTTGGAAATAAAAATCACACGCAGATAACAGGCAGTGATGCAAAAAAATTTACATGGAAACCCATTGCGGGAAAACCCACGGGTAGGAGAGAAAATCTCTTATAATCTTAAATTTGCAAGAGTTACATGGATTTAGTATGGAGCGCCTCTGTGTGGGGATGAACTGTGGAGATTGGAGAAATATTGGACTAGGGTCTGGCTTTTTCTTCTCTTCTTAGATTGCTTGGACTATCTTTCTGCTTTTTTCCTGTTCTTTCTCTTTTTTCTCCTCTCTTTTTTCTCTGCCTTTTTCTTGGAGAAGATGGTCTCATATATATTATTGTTGGTAGCTGGAGAGATTTTGTAACCGCACGATCTGCATATGCAGATCGGTTATAACGAAAGTGATTAGGGGTGTTGGACTGTTATGATCTCATGCAGGAAAGCTCGCTTCCTTTCATAACTGCCTACTCTTAATGCAGGGGTGTTACACTTCTTCAACGTCGGTGAGGTGGAGAGGCGTAATGCAGGTGGATATCTCGGTGGCTGTTTGTTAGAGTCTCCTGGGTCTTGGACTTGTAAGTGACTGCGGAGGTATCCTTCTGGGGCAGGAGAGGAGTCTTCGGAGGATGACGTCTTCGAAAGAGGAGGTAGCTCCGGAACGAGGTGGCAGATACTGCTGAATGAGCTGGATGACATGGTCGCTTCGAATGGGGGAATGGTTGCTTGGACACGTGACAACATCTTGATGGTGGTCAATTTTTGATCACTACAGATACCCCCGCTTTTTTGCTTGCCGGAGCCTGCTAAAGGGAAGCGGAAGAGCAGAGTTGCGAGGACATGTCTTGAATTCTTCTAGATGTTTGAGCAGAATGGGATTTGAATAATAAATGTGGATCTTCTTGATTTGTCTGGGGATTGTTTGCTTGGTTGGCAGGTGGCGTGTCGATTGATAGGCCTGGCTCAAAATCTGTGACTGGCATCCTTTTGAATTCTGGCGTTATGATGACCGGGGATATGCTTTCATATTAGGGCGGTGATTGTCAATCTTTTGTTGATTTGATCTGCCGAAAATCTCGGGATAAAGATCGGTTCTTTTGGGATTGAAAATTTGAATAAGAGACAGTTTGGATCCTCCTCCATCTATAAATAGGGTGAAGCCTTAGGGTAAGGTCTGCACATCTTCTATGAAAACTCTTTGCTTCAATTTTTTGTTCTGGTGGGTCGCGATGTCCTTCTCCGTCCAGTGGAGAGAGGGAGAGGATGGAGATGGAGTGGTTGGTGCAATACATCAGTCTTCGCGATTGTCTTGTCACAAAATATTAGTTTTCGCGACAAGGCCCTGCTATCAGGAAGGATAGGTAAGGCTCCTATTTTGACTTGGTTTGCTCATCTGATCTCTGATTGGGTCAAGCCGATTCTCATCTTGGTGTTTGTAGTTCTTCCCTAGTAGCGTAGATGAGGTAGGAGTGGGGACTGTCCTGGACGATTACTAAAGAGGATGCAATTCCATTGTCATCTTTGAAATTTTTTGTCTTCACTCTGGTCGGAAGTTGCTAGGGAGTATGAGGTGTATTCGTCTGGATGTCACCGACGAAGCACTCTTTCTTCTAGAGTTCTGACCTCATCCTCAATGTAGTGGTGTGATATCATCACTGGCTTGCATCTTCCATCTTGGATTCGAGGTGCTGCCGTTGCTTCAGATGGCTTCTCAAGAGTTCTCAGTTCCAGGCGGAGATGAGATGATCCTTTATCCGAAGGATCTCCTTTTTAAGGAGCCTTGTGGAACTTCTTCCGGGGCCTTTGGACGGTGGTGTGAGCAATATGGTCGTGCCTCTAGGAAATGTTCTCCGATAAGCAGATTTTTGCTTGCTTAAGCATTGGGAATCTGTTTGGCGGTGGTAAGATTTGACAGGCGGGAGCTGGATCATCTTTATTTCTTTTCAAAAAGGCAAACACAAATGTATGATAGAACTTGTATTACTCTTGTTAGATGTAACCAAGTGTGTATTTGGATAGATGTAATCAGAATGTAATGACTTATAATTAATAAAAGTATAAATTTTTTGTAATGGAAATGTTTGTTTGGATAATTATAAGTATAAAATTTTTGTAATGAAAATGTTTATTTGGATCTTACCTGGCTTGTTTTACCATTAACTTTGTCTGTAGTTAGATATGACTCCGCGAAATGTGTGCTTTTAGCTCTGGAATGTTTTGTTAGGCTTGTGGATGGCCTGGAAGGTTTGGAGTGTTGTTTATGAGTGGGGGTTATGCCATCAGCGGTACTTGCAAATTTTGACTTCCGAGTGGGGGAAATCCTAGGAGTGGAGTTGGGTTCATGTTTGCCTCTGAGTAGGGGAAATCCCATCAACGAGGCTGTGAACACCATGGTTCGCAGTCGCGGTCTCGGCTGCCGATTCGGCGAGCACTGAGACAGATCGGTCTCGGCGACTCGGATCGATATCGGGCGATACGCGTAAAACGCTACATAGAAAGCTTAAAAAATTCTGAAAAAATCATGACAAATCTTAAAAAATGTAAACATCCACATTCATGTATCACATGTCCAAAATATATCACCTAGCACACTAAACATAAAGTAAAAGCATAAATACACGCGTCGTCGGTATAAGCATATCACAATACATGCGCAATATAGTAAATTGCACAAACTACATTCATAAATACATGGTAATGTAGTTATTTTCACATTGAATTGCGATGAGGCATAAAATCGTCATCATAATGCCGATCGACCGAGCCAATTCCGATTCTCGGCCGAGTCGGTCTCCTCTGAGTTGAGTCGATTGATTTGTGACTCGAACTCGTCTCGGAGTGGGCTGAGACGGATACGACTCGGCCGACTCGTCTCCGACTAGGCCGAGTTTTTGAACCGTGGTGAACACGGGATTCTGAGAGGGGAAAATCTCAGCAACAGAGTTTGGCCTCCGAGTGGGGGAAATCCCAGTAACAGAGTATGGAATTTGGTAAGGCTCCGAGTGGGAGAAATCCTAGCAACGGAGGGGTGATGCACATACAAGTATGCAGTGGTGCAACTTGAACCAAATGTTAGATGCAATATTATAAGAAAATGTAAAACGTAATATAAATAGATGGGGATGACATGACTGTATTTTCAACTTTTAACTACACATAACTAGTACGTTGAGGGGAAATCCAAACAAGAAAATCCTCATATATATATGTATCATGTGTCCCGTGCGGTTATAGGCCAAACACATACAATCATTTCATCCCAGGATGATTAACATATGCATTCATTCATATAGATAACATTTAGATAATACTTGGATGATCGTGACCTCTCTGATATCCACAACGCTTTCAGCTTATGATTATATGGAACTAATACGTCGAGTGGATAATCCAAAGAAGAAAACCCTTATGTATACTTTATGTCCCATGCGATCACAGGCTCTCCAAATCCTGCAAATTGGAAAGGACCTGAAGTGGGGGTGTCACCCAACGATGGATTGGATGCGTCTACTCTGAGTGGATGAAATCTCAGCAGCAGGGTGGCGATCCAGTACCTCCGAGTGGGAAAAATTCCAGCAGCGGGTTTTAAACCCGGAGGGACCTGAAGTGGGGGTACAACCTTACTCATCGATAGTTTGGATGCGTCTACTCCGAGTGAGAGAAATCCCTGTAGCGGAGTGGCGATCCGGTATCTCCGAGTGGGGGAAATCCCATCAACGGAGTTGGGTCAGTAGCTTTTGAGTGGTGAAAATCCCATCAACGGAGCCGTGAACCAGTAATACCCAGCAGAGGGAAATTGCCTGAGGTTTATTCTCTCGTAGGTTCAGATGAGGGGAGCCCGTAGGCTGGTGTTTGTGTCCCAAATGGTGGAAATCCCGTCAGCGAAATATTAAACGGGGGCTCTAATAGGAGGAAATCCCTGCCCAACGTAGGACTCCCGAGTGGAGGAAATCCTACAACGAAGGGTTTTTACTCCCGTAGGTTGGTCGAGAAGGAGCCCGTAGACTAGTTTGCGTTGCCGTCGTTAAGTGGGGGAAATCCCCATCGGCGGAGCATACAGACAATCCTTCGAGTGGGGGAAATCCCATCAGCGGAAGGACTGACTCCGAGTGGGAAAAATCCCAGTAGCGAGCGGTTCCGAGTGGGGGAATCCCATCAGTGGAACGTCCCGTGGCCACCTCCGAGTGGAGGAAATCCCATCAACTGGGCGTTTGGCTTGGATGGACTGTAATGATTCGGAGCATAAAATATTATTTTATTCAAAAATAGAACGAAATACATAGAATTGGAATAGGAAATGGTATGAAAGTATTGCCCTGTTTGTCGGGGCATGTGATCACTCGATTGCTTTGTACTAGTAATCAGGTGTTGTAGTTGGGTAGGCAGTGGAGCTTTGGGCTGTTTGGATCTGGAAGCGGCTTCAGGAGATTGCAATGGGGACTGGTTGTTTTGGAGGGCAGCGATTTGAGCCTGAAGCTGGTCGTCGTGCTGTCTTAGTGCTTCCTGCTCCCGGAAGGCATTCTCTTACGGTCGAGAGCGGCCTGCTCCCGATCACGATCCGATTGGGCTTGTTGTCCCTTCATTTGCTTCTTCATGCTGGCGAGCATCTGAAAGAGCTGGTCTTTGTGCCGCTGCGGTGGTTGGGTGCTGTCGGCTATCTCTTGAGGCGAGGAGGAGCCGATATCTTCAGTTGCATGTGGCTGACTGTCGATTGGCGGAGACCGTGCGCCCAACAGTGCGGATGGTCTTGCCTTTGGATGTTGCGCCGTTGATGGTGAGGGCGTGCTTTCTTGGGGCCATTGCTGATGTGGGAGAGGCTTTTGAGGAAGGTTTTGGATAGAGAACTTGAGTGTTGGGACTCAGCTCTCAACGAGAGCACCAGTTTGTAGTGGTAATTTTCCGTTGCGTATTATCAGATGTTCGATCACACACCACAAGCGAAAAGAGGATTAGGGTTTGGAAATAAAAATCAAGCGCAAAGAACATGCAATGACAAAAGATTTTTACGTGAAAACCCAACGCGGGAAAAACCACGGAGAGGAGAGGAAATCCATTATAATCTCAAATTTGCAAGAGTTACATGGATTTGATATGGAGTGTCTTTGTGTGTGAACGAACTGTGGAGATTGGAGAAGTATTAGATTAGGGTTTGCCTTTTTCTCTTCTCTTCTTAGACTGCTTGGAATATCTTTCTGCCTTTTTTCTGTTCTCTTTTTTTTTCTCCTTTTTTTTCTGGGAGAAGATGGTCTCATACATACTGTTGCTGGTAGGTGAAGAGATTTCTGCAACCGCAGGATCTGCACGTGAGCATTGGTTATAACAGAAGTGATTAGGTGTGCTAGACTGTTAGGATGTCATGCAGGAAAGCTCGCTTCCTTCCATAACTGCCCGCTCTTAATGCATGGGCGTTACACATTTTCAATGTGGGTGTGGTGGAGAGGCGTAATGGCAGGCAGACATCTCGGTGGTTGTTTGTTGGAGTATCCAGGGTCTTGGACTTGTAAAGTGACTGCGAAGGTGTCCTTCTGGGGCAAGAGAGGAGTCTTCGGAGGACCTCTTCAGAAGAGGAGGTAGCTCCGGAGTGAGGTGGTGGAGGCTGCTGGATGACATGGTCGCCTCGAATGGGGGATGGTCACTTGGATATGCGGCAACATCTTGATGGTGGTCAATTTTTGACCACTACAAGAAGCAAGCAGAAATTCTTTTCACAAGCCTATATGATAAAATTCAAATTAGTTTTAGCTAAAAAACACTAACTTGATAACCACAGAGAAATGAAATTGAATACATTTACACGTATACATTTCCACATATACTTCGTAGTCCTTAATTGATTCAACTACTGAAACATTTACAAATATGTTGTACTCCTCTCTCCCATACAATCAGCTTTCTTTTACATAATATTTATGATCTTTGTGGCGATCACCTTTGCAAGGCGCAACTGTTAATGAATGTGTATTGACTCTCCGCGATGTCCTACATTTTAAGGAAATTACTACATGAGATACCCTCCAAGAGCATAAAGCACGCTTTTGATAAGTATAAATGGCTAGATCATAGATGCAAACTAGTAAAGTAGCAAGTGTTGTGGATACAAGTTTGTAGAATAAAGGAGGGATGCAAATGCAAACAGTTGTGCCTCACTTGCGCTTCGCGTCTCGCGCATATTAGGTTCTTTGCCTCTCGCACTGTGCTTTGCGCCTCGACGACACTGGTGTTATAGTGCCCCTTGCGTCATGTATCATAGTTTTGCAAGGATAACCTTTGAAGTTTGTTTTGCTCACTTGTGGAGTTATGGAATACTTTACTCCCAAGCAAGAGTTTTTCCTGAACAACCTGCTTTTGTGTCCACTAAAAGTAGGTTGATTACATGGCTTATTATGTCCATCTGGTGATGCTTGGTCATTGTCTAGCTTTGCGGGCATGGGATTCTTGTTAAGAGTGATAATTTCCATTCACATTCCCTTTGCTGAAAACTTGTATTGATCAATTGGAGATGAGTGATGGAATTGGAGGAGAGTCGGTGCCAATTTGGAACATGGATTAGGTCAATGTCTTGGAAGTTCCCTATCTCCAATTTGAAATCCAAGAACTGGAGGTTCCTAAAATGATAGTTCTAAAAAGATCGCAAGTTCTCAGAAAAGAGCTATTTTGTGGTAGTTGTTTTGATGCAGATACAATGATTGAGATGACAAGATGATCCATAGAAATCTTAGTGTGTGCTAGTGCTGTTCTATTAGTAGGCCATTTGCGGTCATCAGATTGTGAGTTAATGATGTTAACTACCGTGTTTGAGTTACGATTTGTGGAGGAACTCAAGCAGCAACCATCCACTGCATAAACCTGGTTGCCCAGTTGATTTTTTTTAATCATCATAGAGATATCTCCAACCAAAGCAAGCAAGTGAATATATCAACTTGGGGGGAAATCATCTTGGATCTGACAATCTTTCAACTTTTTCTAGTCCGAGGGAAATTGAACACAGCAGTAAATGCGACTAGGAATAATTCTGAAGGTGAAGAGTCCATCTGGGGTTTTTTCATTAGGCTTTTGGCATAAATGGAGCCATCATCATGCTCAAACTTCTCTTTTAATCTTCTTTCCATTGTTATATAGTTTTAATAAATCCTAGTGTTCTTTTCCTTGTAATTTCTAGTTAGCACTCAGAACTCATTATAAAGGTCCTAAAAGTTGATCTATTGTCACAGCAAATTTCCTAGTCTTGTCTTTGTGAGTGCATAATTAAGTCATATTTTCTTATCCTGATATGAAATCTTGTAAGTTCTGAAAATTCTATGTTCAAGGTCTTAGCATAGCTATTCTCAAAACTTTGAAGACTGGTATGAGATTGAAACACCTTTAATATTTATCTTGATTTGTGATATCTTGACCTATATCTCTAGTGAATTTCCTTGTGGCTTTTAAGGATGGGGTTATGCGCCTGATGTACTTGAGAATTTTAATGTAATTCTACCTTGGTCTCCTGTGAACTGTTATTAAAATAACTATTCAAGTGGGCTTTAATTCTCCTTTCCAAAAACAAATCATTCAAGATGTCGTGACTGCAGCTTTAGTCTGGATCCCCTCACCCAAATCTTCTCTGTTTCTTTGTGTTGTTTTATATGAGTCAACCATTACATCCTTGCCTCTTATATAGTCCATTTGTGCTCTTTGTTTAACTTTAAAATCTCACTGTTATTTGCCATTACATATTCAACTAGTCTCTGTGCTTGAGATTCTCTTGATTAAAATTGGATAGTGCTTAAATGAATCTATTAGTAATATTTAATCATCGCTATTTGTCCACTCTTCTTCCTTCTTATTTGAGTCATCCCATCTTTTTATTAGTCCGATTAAAGCTGAAATGCTAGCAGAATAAGGAAAATGATTTGATTACACTACCTCTAGTACTTGATTTGGAGAACATCCTTGATTTCAAAAGATCTGTATTAAGATTTAACTGTTCTTGTTGTTTGTATTACCTTATCAACCCTTAAAGTCTGAAGTCTCTCTTTTTCTTGCATTTTGCAGATGTCTTATACTACATAATTTAGTGATAGGAATGCTATACATGAAACGACATTTACCAATTGCCAATTTGATCTTCTCTTGCATGCAAAACCTTTCTCGAGTGTTCCCAATATATTATCCTACCTTGCATTCTTGGTAATACCATACACAACCTACCGCTAACTGTTCGAATGTGGATTGCCTATAGACCTGTCTGGAAAGGGCTATTTTGATGCCATTGTCCACCTTGTGGAAAAGTAGAGAGAATACCTCATTTATACCTGTGGAACTGTCTTTCTTCTGCTATTAACAAAGGACATGAAAAAGATAAAGGTATATCAAACCAATTGTTGTAAAAAGCTTGCTAAAACCATGCTTATGCCCTTGCTTTTGCTATGTCCGCTTTGGGATGCTTTAGCCCCCGCTTTAAAAATTCAAAAATTTGACATTGTGTGTATCTTGTGTATTATTTTCTTAAATCGATGATTATTGTTATCATTAAGATTTTAGTATTAAGGTTCTTATTTCTTTATTAGTTATGTAATTTTCTAATTTTTTAATTTCCTCCCTAAATTGTCTGTTTTTTTTTAC
Organism: Agave tequilana; assembly: GCA_038442645.1. Classification (NCBI taxonomy): domain Eukaryota; kingdom Viridiplantae; phylum Streptophyta; class Magnoliopsida; order Asparagales; family Asparagaceae; genus Agave; species Agave tequilana. Next base: position 21,143 of record JAVJIF010024306.1, on the reverse strand, counting down.
TGTTCTTATTTTTCCAAAAAATCTCTGGCCCTCTTTTTCGCTGAAGACTAAGGAAGTCCCGTTTTCGTTATTCACAACATTGATGAAACCACTAAACAAGTAATTCATAACAACGTGCAACTTATTAGTGATGTATCTGCTGTTCTATGTTGTTAGATCCATATTTGCCAATACGAGAAATGAAAACGGGATACGGTACGTGATACGAGTATGGGACATGTACTCACGAAAATGTGGGAAACATATGCATTTATATGTATATATACGTGTGTGATATCCTCGGTTTCATATACATCAAAGTAAACTTATAGCAAATCTTCAAGCTAATTTAGAAATTTCTATAAAAAATGCAAGAGATAAGCTTTACAAACAAAGACTAGTCATATAGAAAGTATATGTTTTTTGTATTTAATATATGCATATATTTTCAATACATATTTTTCACTCAATGCTAAATTTTGTAAAATCTCTATATTTCAAATTAATGTAAATAATTCTTTTCAAGACTTTTCTTGTATGTAAACTTGTTTTAATTCCCCCCCCAACTAATTCTTAATTTTTTGATTTCTCAAACAGTAAGTATCACATGATTTTCCCTTGCAACTTGAGAAGTATCAGGAAAGTGTTAGAAAAATGTCCCAATATTATAAATATGGTGTCCTAAAAGTATTGGAAATGTTTCCCTATTTTTTTTCTATGATGTTCGTGTTAGAAACTAGTTTCCCTGGACACGAGTGTCCCACATATGTATAGAGTGTCCAGTAACTAATGTTACATCTTAGCTGGTCGATACTCTATGCAGCTAGATGCACATCTTGCCTTGGTACTTCATAGAGGAGATGTACCAGTATCCTAAATGCATTGGGTGCTTAGTGGATACTTGTCAAATACTCTTTCTAATGTATCCTAAATTTACCGTGTAGTTGAGATGTATCAAACATGTGTCAATGACTAAGATGTTAAGAATGTAATGCATGAACGAGGTCACAATTCAATTCAATTTACATATGCATCCACTCAGTGCCCACTTTCTTATAAAGAATACAAAGAAATATGGTTGTTCGTGCTGCTTACTTTATATCACTTAAAAGTTAGTTTTATAATATCCAGATGTAGCATGTTTCATTTAGGGTCTGTTTGGTTGTCGTAACTGGCCGTAATTCGTAGTTGTAATTGGTAAAGTCTTTACAATTGTAAATGAGTTGCATGTATATAAATTTTACGGTGTTTGGTTGGTAATATAAAATTGTAAAGTGGGAAAGTGTATTGTACTTTACGGTGTTTGGTTGTCGTAATGTATAAGTCGTAAGTGAAAAAGTTGACCACAAAATTAACTATTTGGTGATTTTAAAAGTTTTAATACTGCAAATAAATATTAAAAAAGTTAAATATTAAATTTTTTAATATTAATATAAAAAAATAATACAAATTTGTATGACCACAAAATTAACTGTAATTGGGCTGTAAGTGAGTGGTAACTGGGTTGCAAGTGAGTGTTAGTTGAGTTACGTCAGTCTTTTACGAATTACGGTCCAAACAAACGTCGTAGTTATAAATGAATAGTAAGTCATTTACGAATTACGGAGTTTTACGCGAAACAAACGGCCCCTTAGCTGTGTTTTCCTGTATTTGCCACATTTACATACCTATCCCTTGTCGTATCTGTATCAATGTTTTTTAGAGGTTGTGGACTGTAGAAGCTACAGTAACTGCCAGGGTAATGTTGGAACATGTTTTGATGAAACATTTGTGAAGCATTTCATTTGGAGCTCTAACACAAGATTAATCAAGAGTTCTACATGATCAAGACTTCCCAAAGAGAGTTGATATGATGTGTTTTATAATTGTATCTGTAAGACTGTAACAAATGCAACATAGCCGGATGCTAAGCTTAGATGATAAGATCCATCATTTGGTCAGCAAGTACAATGTTGAAATGGGGGTGGATTCTCTATAATGGTTGAAGCTTCCCGAGAGCGGGAAGGTAACCCTGTTTTGTTCTTTTGGCTTATGTTGCTTCAGAGTGGATGTGATTCGCTATATCAGTCTTGTCATCTCACCTTTTTTGCCTAGACTCTTCAGTCTAGAGAATTTGGGTAGCCTGTCCTGTTTAATGAGAAAAATCTTGGATGGCTTAGGTTATGATGATGATGTTTGGCTAGCTGGATAATTTCTATCGTGATTATCTTTTTATTTACTACCCTTTGCTTTAACAGGGTCATACTTGTTGGCCTTCCAGCTTTCACTTATGCATCATTATTTCATATACCACCTCAACTTCTTGGTCAATCCTACACATGTTTATATTATTTTAATCCATTTTCCTTGCCTGTGAAACACCAAACTCTATGAATCTTACAAGTTACGAAGTTTGTTAAAAAAAAAAAAAAAAGAACTCTTGCAATACTTTCTGTCATGATCCCACAACATTTTTTAAAGTCATTTATACTTTGTTTGCCTGAATCTCATTACCCTATAACATAATAAACTGTGACATCTCCTCGTACCCAAATCTCAATACTGCATTCTTTGAATGTCTGATTTTGGTATATGTTTTCAGTCACAGCTTTTGATCAAATATTTTGGCCACTTCTGGAAGTGTCCACAATCTTTTAAAAAGATTTAGATTTAGACCAACTATTGGAATTTTTTTCGGACTTTATCTTTAACTGACTTAAAACTGTATGATATAGAACATATCAACTTTTCTTTTACTTGAACTACTGGCATTGAGGTGAAATATGAACCTACGTTATCTTCAGCAAGCTGTCTTGCTTCAGGCAGTTGAACTTTTTAAACATTTTGAATGAAACAAAACCAGTCTCCAAAATCTGACCATTTTTTCTCCTTTTTCTTGTCTCATAATTTTTGTGGCCTTTATACATTAAAATTTCTACGTGATAAACCATATAAGATATCAGAGGTATGCATCTAGGATGTTTGGGGGCTGTTTCTCCACCATGGTAAAAACAAATGACTTCTCTCTTCCTTTTCGATGTAGGCACTGTATCATTTAACAAAAATAAAATCTTTTATTATGGCTAAAAAGAAAGCATAATGATTTACAACCAAAATTAACCAAACCAAGAAGATCTGATAACTTAAATGGCAAGAAAAACCTGGTCATCACCAGGGAAGAGGACTTTTCTCTTCCAGAGTTTCGGTGTCAATCCGCACACTGCTTCCCTTCTCTATGTATGTAAGTGATTTTTTTCTGGAAAGCCCTTGCCGTTTGTATCTTTGCATCACTGCAAATAGCCTTTTTAACTATTAACTCGTGTAATTGACTCATTTTCCGAAAATATACTCTTGACATTTTCCATATGTCCAGGGAGAAGAAAATCAAGGTCGGATGGAAGCGAATCTGGTGAGGAAAGCATGTCCAAGAAAGACGTGGCTCTACAACAAGCGTTGGATCAAATTACGGCTTCATTTGGAAAGGGTGCAATCATGTGGCTTGGTCGCTCTAATGCACCGAGAGAAGTTCCTGTCATCTCTACAGGATCCTTTTCATTGGATTTAGCTTTGGGCATTGGTGGACTTCCAAAGGTGAGTTCAGTCTGTAATTGTTATGTCAGTTTTTTTTCCTTCCCTTTTACAAAGAGATGGCTTCGAATAGATGTTTTACAATTGGATACTGAAGGAAAATGCTTGCACCTTACCTTCCTCTTTGCCAATATTTTAGACCATATGATGCGTGGACATGATTTTTCTTTCTTCTAAATGCTATTGTGAGAGGAAAATATAATGCTTCTTGCAGTTTGTTTAGGAAAGTTTGGGATTTCGATGCTTTACCTTCTGTGATGGTTTAATTTTTCGAGGATAGGTAAATTAGAATGTGCATCTCATTTCACAACCAAAATAGTTTTCTGTCTTATTGCTATCTTAACTGCACAGTACAATATGCCATGCAATTCACTGCAACTTGCTGCACATTATGAACAAAGAAACAATTTATATTTATGCTTGATAAGTTTGTATAGTTCTGTTTCAAAAGAGCTTTTCTGTAGCATTGTATTAAATATGTAGTTTCTTCTTCTTCTTTTGCCTCTCACATTTTTCCTTGGGTGCGGAAAATTGCTAAGAAGGAGCAGCTGCCCTTTCAATTCTTTGTTTCCTGATGCATAATTGTAGAACTTCTACATATTCATTTCTGCTTGTCTAACTCTTCTTCCTATGTTGCTTCTCCCTGCTATAGCAGAATTGGAGTATGACTCATGTTGCATTAGGATGGACCTAACATACCTGTATTAAAGTCTGTATGTAAACACATGAACACATGAAGAATGGATTATTGAATAATACATCCTTGATGCATGAACGGTGAATATGTATTCATATAGCTGCCCGATATTGATGTGATAAGGATATTTTTGTCTAAGTTGGCATCTTGTGACTATAAGTTAGCTTCTTTCTCCTTTATTGCACCCTTTTTCATGATTTGTGCTGATTTAGTTAGTTACTTCTATGACCTAATTGGTTGATCTGCTGACAAGTAAAGTTATGCTTTTTGGCGACGCCTAGTTTGGTTTCTGAGTTGTGGTTCTCATGCTGTCCCCAACCTTTTACTACTTATATGACTTGTCCCCTGTGCTTTTGTTAGGGGCGTGTTGTGGAGATATATGGTCCAGAAGCTTCAGGGAAAACTACCCTTGCTCTTCATGTGATTGCTGAAGCACAGAAGAACGGTGGTAGGGCTCTTGTATCTTCTTGTGACTTTCTACATTTGATATAGTATTGTGCTTCTTAAATTGGTTATGTGGTTACAGAATACCAATAAAAGTTTTGGATATGCGCGGTTAGGACTATAAGCTTCAATTGGATGTATATATTTGTGATCGCAAGGGATCCACAAACAAGAACAACAGATAGAAAAAAGAATCCAAGAATGCAAATTACATATTATATTGATGAGTGTAAATTATCTATAATCACACGTCTCTTCATCTTGATAATGAACATAAATTTGATTAAGGGTACTGATTTACTTTGTTATAATTTTTTACACTCCCAAGTGTAGAACTTGGGAGCATCATCGTATAGGTAGTCTCATACTCGGAGCAGTTGGATAGCTTATTTATTACAATATTATCTTTATGAGAAAATGGTGTCCGCCTTTTGAGATTTGAATGTAATGTGTCCACCCTCACATTTTTTCTTCAAGCTTTATTTCCATTACACAACCCTTTAGCCCCCCCACCCCTCCCAAAAAAAAAAAAACATTTTTCATCCATTTCCACCATTTAATGCATTTAGAAAAATGACAATTTTTAATTTTTAATTTCTTTCTACCAACTGACATTCAAATTATTGCATCAGGTTTTGCAAAAGCAGTCTGCATGTGGCAGATGTTGCCTTTATAGAAAATGTACAGCTTTTTGTGAGAATTGTCTTCTTTTAGTACCAACAAAAGGTATATAGTTTGAAATCAAAAGTAGATAGTTAACTATCTACTGTTAAAATTTATATGTCTATATTTTATTACATTTTTTTAAGAAATAAGATTGGAAGATGAAGTAGATGGTTTTCAGCTGCCTACTTTTGTAGCAAAAAATAATTATGTTTTTGGTACATTTATTCTATGTTTATTTTCTATACAACTTAACTAATGGCCCGCTGATTTCCTAGCAACTGGCTCAACTGGATACTAGAATTCGCCTCTTCACATGGCGGACTGCATAGAGTTTACTGCACTACCTTAGGTTTGATGCTTTGTAAGTAAGGTCCCTATTTATTAGTTGTACCAATATATTGGTTTGATGCTTGTAAGGTCCCTATTTGTTAGTTGTACCAATATATTGGTGTCAAAGTGTCAGTCAATAAGGAAACAGTTCTCCTCTTTTTAAATTTGCTGCATTATAATTAGTCACATGGGAGACCAAAAAAATGCAAGTAGACCCAACTTTCCTTTTCAGTTGAGTTGCCGAGGTCAACTCAAAAGGTATTTGTACAACTTTGTTTTCTCAATGTGTGACTGAAATCGGAGTATTGGACCCAAATTAGCTCTCTTCTTAACGGGTCCGATTTTGCCCAAAAACGTTAAGAGATGTTTCCCAAAATGTACGAGCCCACACTTCTTTATCAGACCTCTTAAAAAGAGTATTAAGAAGAGTAATGGGACCGATTTTCAATCGGACTGGCTTCTCTTTTTCTTTTCAATAATTGAAAAAATTACTAAACAAGTCTGTTTTGATCGGACTTGTATGACAACTTTCTCCCATTGGCTACAAATGTACTATGAGATGTGCCTAACATCATGTAGAATTGCTAAAATATCTAGCCAGCACTCCTAATGATGTGTTAGAAGCTAAAAATTTAACCTTTCACAAGAAGCGTGAAGGTAATGTTAAAGTGATCGTCTGCTTTGGGCCTCTCATATTTCTTCTTGAGTCTGAAAGTGCTAAATTCTCATTCACTATCTTATATGAATCCCTCTCTTATACAAGGATCCACATCTTTTGTCAAACCTAAGATTTTGTCATCTATACCATGTCTTGAAGCCATCAAGTAGTGCGCATCAAGGTTAATCAATCTTATATCTTGTCCTTGTATGCTAATAGTTCTACTATCAACATCAAAATTTCTACCCAGTTAAAGAACTAGGCGCCTATCAATGGCAACATTCATGATATGTAAAACACCCTAAAATCCTATCTCAAAAACATCTCAGCAACAGCCTGAAAACAACACAGGTTGGAGAATCCTACATATTATAGCATAATGTAGATATATCCTTTGGCGCAATCCTGCGTGTAGACTGTCTAAAAATCACTAAAGACAAGTCCTCAGATGCAGACTTTCAATCCAACGTGGAGGTCGCATTTCAATACGAACAAGGACCTCGCACCCAATTATAAACGTGAACCTCAGCCTGTCCAGCGTCTCAACTCAAACGCAGAGGTCAACCAAGTTCGCGTTCTAACTCAAACGCGGAGCTCAACCAAGTCCGCGTTCCACTTCAAACGCAGATCTTAGCCAAGCTGGCGTTCCAGCTAGACCCGCGTCTCAACATAAACGTGGAGCTCAGCCACACCCGCGTCTCAATTCAAACGTGAGCCTGTGAGCTCCACGTTTCAACAGCAGAGCAGAACCCACAGGGTTGTGTTTCTGTTGTAACCGCCCCATTATTGGGTAAATTAACACCCATATAATGTGGGGAGTTAATCTCCCATTATGGAGGGATTCTAGAGGACAATTTTACCCCTGAATACCCTTATAAATAGCCATGAAAACTATTGAACAGGGGGTTGTTTCTTTTTTTAATGAAGGGCAAAATAGCTACAAAGTTCAGAAACTTTGAGCATTCAAAAGAGAGTCTTCAAAGGAGAACTCCAACACTTGCCATGTCCAAGTGGAGTTATTTTGCATCCTCAAAACGGTCCAAGAGAAGCTTGTCGTTTGGCCGGTCAACGGATAACAAGATTCACTCTTTATCGCCACACAGAGAACCCAATTTTAAACAAAGGGGAGATTCAAATATCTTCCCCTCTTTTATAATCAGATTGTATCTGTTGTAATTTTCTTTGCAATTAATAAGAATTTTACTTCATATTTTTCTGACCAAACAAAAGATGGCGACTCTGCTGGGGATTGTTTTCTCTACCGACAAGAAAGCCATGGTGCAAGCTGACGTCAAGCTCATTGGATCAACTGTCGAGTCTCTCGTCGTCGAATTCGATCAAGGAAAATTTGAAGAGTTTCTTTTTTCAGGCTCTAAAAGCCCAAAAGCAACGTGATAATACACAATCTCTTTAGGGACCCACTCTCAAGTCTCTTCAGAGACTTCTCCAAAAATAGCATGCGCCATTGCTCACAACGCAACCAACGCCATGTCCAGGGAGGTTTTGAAAACCTCCCATGTAGCCCACACGACCCTCATCGTCTCTCAGGAGACCCGCAGGGCCAGTATGCTAGCTCACAGAAAGAACGATGATGAAGGCCAATTCCGTCATCTATCTCTTCTCCAGTCTCCGCAATCTCCGGTTGCCGGGGGTTCCCAACAGCCCCTGAGACTCAACTAGAATGCTGAACGTCGACGAAGGCGTCTTGCCCGTCGACAACAAATCAAAAATTTTGCAGTTGCAATCTGTTTGGCAGATACAGAACGCGAGGCACAGACCTGCGTTTCTCGGAAGCAACACGAGACCTGCATTCTTCAAATGCGTGTCTCAACGCCCAAACGCGAGGTTCGCGTTTTTGTTCCAAAACGCGAGACCCGCGTCCATGCAGACGCAAAACACGAGGTTCAGACACGCGTTTCTCTGAAGTAACATGAGACCAGCGTTCCTCACGCCCAAGCACGAGGTCCGTATTCTTGCTCCAAAACGCGACTCGCGTCCAATCTGTGCCAGAACGCGACTCTCGCGTTCTTACTACTCAACGCAAAGTCTGCGTTCTGAAGCAGACTTTGACAAAACGCGAGGCTCAGACCTACGTTTCATCACAAAAATGCAAGATCCACGTTCACTCTGGTAAGTCTTTGAAACATACTGAGCCAAAAAGCCCTCACTCCCAAGGATTTGAGGCTAGTCCTTTGGATACTCCTGCAATGGATCTAAGAGAATACTTGATAAAGAAGAGGAGTGTCCATCAAATTACTCCCCAATGCTATTGTGAACGACTCATCACGACAGTACTCTTCGAATGCCACTGCAACTCTCATAGGAGCAAACCGTCGGTATTTAATCGGCTGTCAGTCACCCCAATCTTTAACTCAGCCAAGAGACATCGCTCCCCCAAGAAGAAATCCTTCTATGACGTGGACTACCCTGAGGTAACTTCAAATATGATGGGTCCATGCACTACACCGAGCAAGTCCTAGGAAAAGCAACTGATCGTCTGCTCTGGCGAGTCTGATGATGATCTTCTGATTTAAAAGAAATACTGAACGAATCAGAATGAGCGTACCAACACACTCACATCCGGACCGATATAATTGCCCCGGTGGACTGCAGTGTCCTAGCCAGGGGTATTGAAGTAAACGAGGCACACCCCGCCATTGCGGAATCCTGGGCCTCTTAACTCTTCTATAGAGAAAGAAGTCTTCACATACATGGCGGGTACTCCCGAAGAAGTGGCCAAGTGATTCGAAGAGTAGGGCCAAGTTCAGAGGGAACAGTTCGATATGATTCGAGCTCAGTAAGAATCTATCGACACTCTTAAGCAGATGCTAGCACAACTATTTAAGAAGAAGAAAAATGGTCCAAAGACCAAGGAGAAAAAGGAGGGAGAAAGCTCTTCTTCTGAGGATACTGAGAGTGAAAAGTACTTAAACCCTGAGTCCCCTAAACTTTCATCTGAAGAGGAGGATGGCTAAGGAAGCGGATCTCGTCACTCCAGGAGGACGAGCAATCTAGAAAAACGCCTCGAAGCCATTGCACGTCGAGGCGACCTTCAAGATGTGGGGGTAGTTCGACCCTACCTAGTGGAATGGGACACAACTCCCTACCCTTTAAAGTTCAAGGCGTCAAGTCTACATACTTTTGACGGTATAGGGCCACTGAAACAACACATATACTAGTTTAAATCTCAAACCGGGAATGTAGTATCGAACGATGTCATTATAGTTCGTTTATTCATTGGCACTCTTAAGGAGGTTGCCTTTGAATGGTTCATGAAGCTGTCTGTCGGCTCTATCAAAACTTGGGCCGACTTGGAAAAGCTATTTCTAGCTCGCTTCTTTGAAGACGATACGAAGGTAGCAATACCGACTCTCCTCGCCATGAAGCAGAAGGAAGGAGAGTCCAAAGCTTTTGTGGAGAGATTTCAGAGTATGGCACTTCGTTGTCCAAGTGGCATGTCCCAATCCACACTTGTGGAAATGTGCCGCCACAGCCTATAAACTGCACTTCTCATCCAGATAGGAGTGGCGGATTGCCGCACTTGGAAACAGTTGGTGCAAAAAGGCGAGTAGGCAAAGGAAAAAGTCGTCCGGGTCAAGGCTGAAGAGAAAGATAACAGACCAAGTCTCAACAAATCGAGTGACACAATCCAGAGTCATCTTCTCAGCCAAAAAGACAAGGTACTCTGGCAACGAAGGTTAAATCAACTTCGAAACCGCAGTCAGCCAGAAAGGGTGGAGCTCCGGGTCAAGCACGTGCCAATAAATCATACTCCTTCAAGGATGAGCATGTGGTTTCTCTGTTCAAGTTACTCCGGAAGAATAACAAACTTAAATTGCCAGAGATCAGACGCCCTGACAAAGTCGGGAAGACTGATGATCCCAACTACTGTTTTATCACAGGATGTTGGGGTATCTATGAAGAACTGCTACATTTTCAAGAATGTTTCTCAAGCTCTAATCGATGCAGATGTCCTCAAACTCTGTCCAGAGCAGAAGGTGACGGCTAATATGACGTCCCTTCAATTTGGCAAAGAACTCCCGTCAGTACCAGTCGGAGTGATTCCCATCCCAAAAGGGGAACTGAAGGTGATCAATATTCCCACAACAAAAAAGAGAAAGGCCTTGTCCTTGTTTCTACTCCTCGAGAAAAGATAATGTGGGTTCACCCATAATGGACAACTATTATACACAAGAAGTCTAAAGGCAAGACTAAAGTGTCCTCCAGTAATGTGGTGGGTATCTCTACCAGAGAAAGTAAGGAAGATGTTGCTTCCCTCACCAGTTTAGGAGAAAAAGAGTCCGCCTTGGCTACTGATCCATGTACTCTTTCCACGTCGAAGACCCGATCCGACAAGCAGTACTTGAAATAGTATGATCAGCTGAGGGCAAGCTCTTCTCAGCCAGTGAAGAAGACATCCAAGCAGTCCGCAAAGCAGCCGTGGACAAGCAGAAGGAGCTTGGTTGTGTCAAAGCCCTTCAAAAAAATGATGCGAGACCATTAGCTCCCTTCCGCTTTGATGTTTTGGCTCAACTGGCCAACATCTCGGCTCGGATCACTCTATACGAGCTTCTCAGACTTTCCAAATCCACGAGGGAGCTCTAAGAGAAGCATTGACAGATTCTGAGATTTTCTAACCCAGATTCCTGCTATCCCAGAAGAGGAAGACGATGGGCATTGTCATTAGGCCTCCAGACGTTACCCATGTATCACATTCTCTCGAAGGATATGCAAATAAAGGAGAAACATGATAGACCCTTATATTATACAGGGTAGAAGTGAGCCGCATTTAGGTTGATTCAGGATCTGCATTGAGCATTATGTCCCGCCGGGTCATGCAGCACGTGGAGATTCCCATTCGATTGAGCGCCATACAGACTACCATTTATGGCTTAAATGCCAATGGTACGCGTTTAATAGGCAAGATCAAACTCAGATGCCAGATCGGGGATTTGAAGTCTGAAGTGACATGTTATGTCATTGATGCCGACACGTCTTACAACCTGCTACTGGGACGACCGTGAATCCACCGTAACTCCATTGTCCCGTCTGCCTTTTATCAAGTAATGAAATATACTGATGAATAGGGAAGAGTGAGAAAATTGATCGCTAAAAAGCATCCGTTCAAGGGGGTAGAAAATTACTTCACTATTTCCCTTCTCTACCAAGATTCTCTTGAGACTGATGAGAATATTCAGTCAGAAGAACTAGACTCTGACAATGAAGCAGATACGGAACCAGAGGCAGAAGAAGAATGTCTTTGGGAAATAAATCCTCTTGTAACGAGTATTGATAAGCTCAGTTTCAATACCACTGTCAATATTGAAGGCGAGTGGTTTATTAATAAAAACTTAGATTTGGTTTACATTTTGCGTTTGCTTCTGATTCTGTACTATCAGACACTAGTATTGACGTGGATAGTGATCAATGGTCAGCAGTAGATGCTCTGATATCATTGCATACACCAATAAAATCATCCTTCATGGTGTGCGAAAAGACCAGTGATGCATAATGAGCTTTCTTTGAAGTGCCAGCTAAGCGCAAGGATCAAAAGCAAACTCTATTTGGGAGAATCGAGTCTGGACTAGTGACTCGTGAAAGCTCGAAAGACGATCCTGAGTCCCCACAATTCTCATTACGATCCAAATGCATGTCATATGATGGAGATATGAGGTATGACCTGACGAAAAGGTCTGGCTTGAACTTTGGACAAGGAAGACGAACATTGCTTCGATTTTTGGTCCCAAAAGGGAAGGTCCCTGACTACTATCATCAAACTCGGAGGGGGGTAGGCTACGTGTTAACCCCAATTCCATCGGGCTCTAAGTTTGAGGAATCGTTATATCACGATCACTCGCCAGGCACGTCATTATGGGAATCAAATATCTCAAAGAAAATGGTTTCAACTAGCCATTTGGAGGATGAAGATGAAAAAACGATCCAGTCAGACACCGATTCCTGTTCAAACACCTGAATACTCTCTGGGACCATTCGCTTTGAGTAGCGTGAGCCACCCGCGAATGATAAAGTCAGATGAACCTAGGAGACGAGGTTAACCTCAAACCCATCTTCATAAGAGAGAGCTTACCGCTCTCCGAAAAAGAAGACAATACATTTTATGCAAGAGTACATAGACGTCTTCGCTTGGAACTACGAGGACATGCACAAACTTGATCTTCAAGTGGCTATACATCGCCTTAACATCAATCCAGACGTGAAACCAGTCAAGTAACAGTAACGACGGTTTCGTTCAGAAATAATAGAGGCAATTGAATCGGAAGTTAAAAAACTGATAAACTCCGGTTTCATCAGGGAAGAACAACACCCTGACTGGATAGCGAACATCATGCCCGTCACCAAGAAGAATGGGAAGATCCGAATTTGGATCGACTTCTGTGATCTGAACGCTGCCTGTCCCAAAGACGAATTCCCTCTTCCGCTCGCGGATGCTATGATCAACAATACGTGCAGTTTCAAGAGGATGCCTTTCATGAACGGATTTTCAGGATACAATCAATTCAAGATGTATCCTGAAGATGAAAAACATACATCTTTTAGAACACCACTGGGTGTGTATTGCTACACCATGATGCCCTTTCGGCTTGAAGAACGCAGGGGCGGCATATCAACGGGCAATGAATACAATCTTCCACGAGCACATACGCAAGACCGTAGATACTACGTGGCCGATATTGTAATAAAGAGCCGTGCTAAAGGCGATCACATTGTAGATTTGAAGAGTATTCAACATCATGCGGGCGCATCAACTATAAATGAACCGAATCAAGTCCTTTCTGGGGATAGCCAGTGGCAAATTCCTTGGGTTCGTTGTGACATCCAAAAAATCCATTTCGATCCGGAGAAAGTCCGTGTCATTCAGGAGATGCAACCTCTAAGAAATCTCAGAGAACTTAGAGGGTTGCAAGGACGACTGGCTTACATCCGGAGATTCATATTGAATCTTTCAGGACGTTGCCAACCCTTCACCAAGTTAATGAAGAAGAGAGTCATTTATTTGGGACAATGCTTGCCAAAAAGCGTTCGAGAAAATCAAGCAATACCTCACGCATCCACCCGTCCTCGCAGCTTCAGTATCAAGGAGACCCTTCCTAATATACGTTCGAGTTATGAATCATTTTCTAGGAGCCCTATTAGCCTAGTTTAATAATCAGGGACACGAGCAAGCAATCACTACCTAAGTAGAACCTTGATCGAAGCGGAACATCGTTCAACCCGGTCGAAAAGGAGTGTCTATCCTAGTTTTTGCTGTCCAGAAAATGTGACACTACCTGGTGGGCCAGACTATTCACATAATTTCCAATTTAATCCTTTGAGGTTGCTTATGACAAAATCATAATCGCTAAACGGTCGATTGCCGAAATGGGCTATATTGCTCTCGCAATGCAAGATGCAATTCCTACCACAGAAAGTTACGAAAAGACAAATAGTGACAGACTTTTTAGCTGAACATCCAGATTTAAGAGCAATCAGACTTTACGAAGATCTCTCAGGTGAGATCGTTGAAGTCTACAGGACCCAAACGCCTTTCGAAGAGCAAGTCTGGCAATTATTCTTCGACGACGCATCAAGGATGGGTCCCATAGGGAACATTATAGCTGGAGCGGGGTAGTGCTCGTGTCTTCACAAAACTACATGTCCCTCGCGCATTCTCATTAACCGAGCCGTGTTCCAACAACGTTGTGGAATACAACTCTCTTGATCAGGATGTAATTTGCTGAAGAGATTGGAGTAAAAAAAATCTCGAATCATACGGTGATTCAGAACTCATCGTCAACCAGGTTCGCGGGGTGTATGAACTCTGATATGAAGACTTGGTGCCCTATCACAACACAACCATTAGCATGGCAGGGAAGTTCAAAAGCTTTTACATTGACCATGTACCACGTCAGCAAAATGCGCATGTAGATGCATTGGCGTCTCTCACTGCTTCATTGGCCCTTCCAGCCGGAGCCACAGAGAAAGCGTACTCGTTTACAGTCACGACTTGTACTGCCCAAAATTTGCCTTTGAAGAAAGTCAAACTCCAAGAGAAGACCTTCAAGTCGAAGAGATTTTAGAGACTTCAATAGATTCAGAAATCAGGGATTGGCGATTCCCGTTCTTTGACTTTGTCTTATACGGCATCTTACCCGCCGACCCCAGGAGGCAGCCGCCATCAGAAGAAAGCTTCTCGATTCTACTGTAATGCGATTACACGAACATTATATCACCGATCGTATGATGGAATCTTACTTTGCTGTCTTTCATACAAAAAGGCACAGGGGGCACTCAGGGAAGCTCACGACGGTACGTGCGGAGCTCACCAACTCGGACCCAAGCTCAGAGACCAGCTTCGAAGACTTGGCTACTATTTGCTGAAGATAATCCCTGATGCCATCACCTATACGAAGCGATGCCATGCCTGTCAGATCCACGGTGACTTCATCCATCATGCATCGGGACATCTTCATCCGTCTTCTTTATGACCATTTGAGATGTGGGGAATGGATGTTATCGGACCCATCAGCCCTCAAACATCTAAAGAATGTCGCTTCATCTTGGTCATAACTGACTACTTAAAGTGGGCGGAAGTCCTTCCCCTTAAAGGAAGTAAAGACATCAAACGTGATCAAATTCATCAAGCATCACGTACTCTATCGCTATGGTGTACCCTGACGAATTGTCTACGATAATGGACCTCAATTCGTCAGCCAAGCATTTTAAAGGTTCTGTAAGAAGTTCAAGATCCAAAGTGTCTTCTAAACTATCCAGCTGCTAATGATCTCACAGAAGCCTTTAACAAAAATATTGGAAAGCTTCTTAAGAAGTTCGTCTCAAAAAGCCAACGCGGCTGGGACGACAAATTAGGCGAATGCCTCTAGGCCTACCGCACAACTGTGAGCAGTGTTCTAAATATCCCCGATATAACCCCGATATTGCGCCGATATTGCGTTTACGGCACCTAGCCGCAATGATTTGGCACATCCAAACCGATATAGCGATTTTCACCCAAAATCGCCGATAAATCGGCATGGACCCGATATATCGGCCGCAATTTTGACGATTTTTGACCCGATATAGCGTTCACACTCAATTTCTAGGTTAGATATTTGGGTAATTCGAGTGATGTGGCAATATGACATTTGTGAAGATTCTACACTTGGATAGTGATTATGCATTTATAAGCTTAATGCAAGTTATCGAGTTAAGTATATCTTAAACATATAAGTATGATGTTTTATGTAGCTTTATAATTTATACATATATTGTCTTATTGAGATGCAATTTAAGACAAGAAGATATGTATATTTACAGTCTGATTTTGACATCCGATTTTGAAAATATCCCCGATATGTCCCCGATATATCCCCATCCCCGATAAATTTTCCCGGCCGATGTAGCCGCTGTGGCCGCCATTTAGAACACTGACTGTGAGAACTCCGACAAAGGCTACTCTGTTCTCCTTGGTGTTCGGATGTGAATCCGTACTCCCGTTGAAGTTCAAATTCCATCTCTGTGTATTGCTTTGACAACGGAGATGACAGATGATGAGAAGCATCGATTGCGACTCTAGGAGTTAGAAGCTTAGGACAACAAATGTCTGCAAGCTCAAAAACAAATCGAGCTCTATCAAGCTCAGATTTTCAGAGCTTTCAATAAGAAAGTCAGATAACAGATTTTCAAGAAAGGCGATCTTGTCTTAACTGTCAGAAGACGCATGGTTATGACACATAAGGCGAAAGGAAAATTCTAACCCAAATAGGAAGGACCATTTGAAGTAGAGTTAGTCTACTCAAATGGAGCATACTGCCTTATAACTCCGGACAATGATACGCTCATGATGTCAATCAATAACATATTCTTGAAGTACTATCCTTAAAGGGATACTTTTCATAATCAAGTTAACACTACACCTCTGGTCGAAGATTCACCCTGATCAGTCAGATGGATTGAGTTTGAGATCCAAGATGCTTGGCAGAGCGCCAAAGAAAAGCTTTCTCATTCAATGGATCACATCACAGTCGATCGACGCCGAACTGACCGAACATTGGTGACATTATGATGCATGATGTTAACATTGAAGTAATGACAAAGTTGGAAACTCTAGTTTTAGTCTTGTTAATCTTCTCAAGATCAAGTTAACACTACACCTCTGATCGAAGATTCACCTTGATCAATCAGATGGATTAGGGTTTGAGATCCAAGATACTTGGGAGAGTGCCAAAGAAACCTTCCTCATTCAATGGATCACATCACGGTCGATCGACGCCTTGTCGACCGAACATTGGTGACTTTATGATACATGATGTCAATATTGAAGAAATGATGAAGCTGGAAACTCCGATTTTAGCCTTGTTACTCTTCCTGATCAAGAATACTATACCTCTGATCGAAGCTTCACCTTGATCAGTCAGATGGATTAGGTTTGGGATTCAAGATATTTGAGAGAGCGTCAAAGAAAAACTTCTTCACTCAATAGATCACATCACGGTTGGTTAAGATCGAGCCATCGAACATCAGTGTCCAATGACGCATGATGTAAACATTGAGGGAAAGACAAAGGCAAAATACCAATTTTTAGCCTTGTCACTCTTCTCTAGTATAAAATAATCTCTCCCTTCAACACGAGCATAGTAGTTTTCATCGATCGACGACTGCTCATCCAACTCATGCAACACCCGATCGATAACTTTTATCAAGAGATGCCTTTCTTTATCCTCCAAAGTTGGTTGTATAAGCAAAAGCAGGATCTTATTGAACAACAGGCCAATCCCAAGCTTCTTGGCCTTATCAGCGAACTTATCAGTGAACTGCCGAAGCACCACCATTCTCAGAGGAGTCCTATTGCCCATCGAGAATAACAATTTCATCAAACTGTTGCTCACGATTCTCTTCAGGAATAGCATAAAGAAGAGCATCAAACAACTTCAAGAGTGCCGAACAACTTTCTCGCTGGAGTTCTAATCGGCACATAAGAAGCTGATTCAGGAGCGCCGAACAACTTTCTCGCTGGAGTTCTAATCGGCACATAAGAAGCTGATTCAGAGGAAATGGTGCCTTCTTTAGTAAGACCCCCGCCGAGTTTGTACTTCTCTGATCCCCAGCTAGATTTTAGAAGTCATATATGAAATGAAAACCCAGAAGGTACACCACGTTACTTAAAGCAACAAAATAATCCAATGCCTCTGACGGCTAAAGGATAGAGGAAACAGTTGGCTTTTAAACCCAACGAAAATTCTCGACAACTCGTCATGCTCAGAGAAATAGCATGGTTATCCAACTCAAACGGTAGTGGGTAAAGACATACCAAATCTGTTAATAGCTGAGGGTTTGCTAAAAATTCAAGGGAATGATCCTGTCTTTCTCTCCAAATTTTTATTCCCGTCCATGGAATGGTGAGACCACAAAAAGCTGTAATTGCTTTCCTAGTGAAATGATCACAGATTGAACCTGTCACGTTAACATTATACCTCTGGCAGCAAAACCAACATATCCCCAGTACGATAAAATTTCAATTTGTCAATTCTCTTCAATAGAATGAGTCCACTAAAATTGCTCAAATCGCAAAATTTTCGGCCAAGTTAAACAATACACCTTTGACCAAAATGCTCATATTGCAATACAAATCCTTGTGAAGTTAATTTTACACTTATGACAGCGATTCTCTTAATTTTCGAGACGTTCGATGCCAAGTTAAATATCACACCTCTAGTATCTATTTCATTAATAAGTTAAATACTACACCTATAATAATGATCTTCTCTCGAGCTTTCTCTTTGAAACCGAGACGTTCAATGCTAAGTTAATATCATATCTCTAGCATACATTCATGTCAAGTTAATATCACACCTATGACAATTCAATATACTCAAACTGTAAATTCTAACCCGTCACGTTAACATTACACTTCTGACGACAAAATTTTTCATAAATTCCCAGTGGATCAAACTCCACTTGCGATTCTCATCAATAGAATAACAAGTCCACAAAATTGTTCAAATCACAGATTCAACCCCTGTCACGTTAATATCACACCTCTGGCAATAACCCTCTCAAATTCCCTAGTGAAATTATCAAACTTTTGATTGCTACGTTAATCGTCACCTCTAGCAATCAAATTTAACCACTTTTGTTTGTTTGATTTTCAAACATAAAAGAAAATAAAGACGGGATGAAGGCAAAATAATCACTTTTATTATTCATATCAAAATGATAAAAGTGATACACTCTCTTATTTGATAGATGGAGTGTTACAAAAGAAGAAACAAAAAGTTAGCCTCGCTTAGCGAGACTTTATCTGGTCCCTGAGGCATTGAATATTTTGTTGGCATGTTTTCTTAACCTCAACCAAAGCTTGGGCCTTCAACTATTCTTCTGACAAGAGCTTCTTCGCAGCAAGCTGCGTTGGCTTTCCAACTTGGCGGAGTGAACAGTGGGCTCCTGCTGCACCTGACTCTTGGCGGTCTCAAGCTCATCCACCTTCTTTTTATTGCAAGTTTCTGCTCGTTGTCTTGGATTAAGACTTGTGCCTTAACAATCGCTTTTCGAGCACTCGCTATGACGCCCTCTGCGGTCTGGTAACGATCTCAGATCGCTGAAGGCTTTCTGTCAGATTCTGATAACTGGCCTTAGAATCATCAGGATGATGAACTTCCTCAGTTATTTATTCCTCGACCTCTCTTCGTTCTCGTTTTTGAGTGGCACGAAGGTTGTTCAACACCTGTTGAGCATCACTGACCGGATTGGCACTTTTTAGGTTCCTCAGATCCTTTGAGTACATTCTCAGTTGTTCCACCAACACTTGATGCGCTTTTGCTCGATCAGAACCCCCAGTCTGCGGATGTTCTCGACTTGGTTCTCGAGGAGTGTTCGTGCGAACTCAAAAAAATTTCGCCCAGAAAACACCAATTCAGTTCAATACTTCATCGTGGTGAAGAATTGCTCGATCATCTGAAGGATCAATTCTTCCAGGATGTCTATAGTCGGGGACGGCACCATTGAGGCACTTCCTGATCCGGTCTACACGATAGGGATGACAATGCTCTTAGAAATTGAAGGTGGTGCACTCGTTCCTCCTAAAAGCACAGGTGCAAGCTCCGTGAGAAGCTGCCTCATTTTCGAGGTCACAACAGGAGCTTCAGGAGTTGGAACTGTGAGGGCTTCCTGTGAAATCTCAAGTGCAGGCTTCACCGCGAGAGTTCTCTCCGCTAGAGCTTGGACAGAGTTGTCTTCTGCACTGGTGCTTGTAATAGGCTCTTCCGCTTGAGCCGGTGCAATATCTCCTACAATCATTACAACCGTATCAGTAATAATGCTAAGAGCAGGAGTATGAGGAGTTTTCTTATATTTTACCAAGCGGAGTCGGAGATGGCAAATCCTCTGGCAAATCTCCTGGTTGAGAGGATTCCCCAGTCACGGCTGTTGTACTCGTTGGGACTTCCTCAGCGCTAATCTTGGGAGCTTCTGCATCCTCAAGTTGGGTCAGTTCCTCAATCATCTCAGTAATACTGGAGGAGGTTGCACCTTCGGTAGTAGTGACAACCTCTGCAAATGACATCCAAGCAAGTATTAAAACAATGTTTGCATGATCAAAAAGAAAAGGAACGAGTGGGATAGAAAGAATACCATCAGTGGTAGCGGCCTCCTCGAGTGGCAGTTCCGTCTCTGAGCAGCTACTTGCATCTCCTCTTCCGTCATATGAGAAAATTTGCTAGCATGAGGAGCAGACTCATGGCCAAAATCATAGTCGCCCCCTTCAGATGACGAAGACAATACTTGAACCAAGGAGCCTTGGTAATTGGAGTTTTGCCAGCAATCGACCCAGTAGTCGGGCTGTATTCAGGAATCTTCAGGGCTGACATCATAACATTGGAGAGCCCGGTCGCATCTCTGCTCCTTCTGAAGTCATTGAAGATGTTGATGCAACTTCCGGTTGAGGTTCTTCCGCAACTTCTGTCCCTATTGAAACTGCAGGGTCTCTACTACTTCGAATGAGTGAAGGGGCAAGCTCTTCCTCTTCCTCAGAATCTCGTTACATGAGAGGATCTTCTCAAGGCCATTTCTGGCTAGAAACTCCCTGCGATGGAACTTCAGCTTCGGACCCTTTCCGTGCCTTCTTCCGACTTGAGTCACCTTCAGAGGAGGATGATCGGGTACGCTTCGCTGCAACTTCGCGTGATTTTCTAGCAGAATGTTCCTCAGTAGTTTCTGCACCACGTTCTGACTCTTGGGTTGCTACATATCTGCCAGCTTCTTTCTCTGCCTCTAAATATTCTTTCATCCCCCGTATTCGGGAAGCATTAGGAGCTCTCCGGGCATTGTACACGGATTTGATAGCCTTGATGCGCGAGGTGTTTATACCGAAACCAGGTACCGTATTGGCAATGATGACCACGTGCAGAAGTCGAGACTCATGTAGGAGTTGGGAGTCTCGTGAGGAGATTGAAGATGTCCACTGTCCCTCCAGCTGAACTGTAGTACCACGCCGGGTACCTTCAAATAGATTCCTGCTGAAGCGAAGGCTCGCATTTGGATTTTCGATATACAATTGTTCGTATCCAAATTGCGTGGCAAACTGACTGAGCATATAGGGTTCGATTGTGCTTGCATTACCTTGTCGGAAGATCAGATATCCGGGCTGGATGTTAATTAACCACCAGAAGATCCCAGAAGACAGAGTTGTGAATCCGTCCGGACCTGCGAAGTTCAAAAATTTATCTCCATAAGATGCGTCGGGAATATCGGGGAAACACCTGGCAAGTTAGTAGTTTGCTCCACTCAGAATAGTTCTCCTGATGAAAA
>JAVJIF010024305.1:0-50123 GCA_038442645.1 Agave tequilana | reverse complement strand
CTGAATTAGAAAGGCAACGGAGGAGGACACCGTCATATGAACGACGGTAAAGTGTCTTCAGAGTTAGATCATAGTTAAAACGGAGAGACCTTCGTCTGATAGATGTCACTCTTAGGATCGTCTGGTAAACAGACCATGTAGAGCATAGTCGATAAAAGGAAATCGCCAATCCCTCGGCTCAAGATCCGTCGAGATATTATAGACCTCTCTGGTTCTAAACATATGTTTAGAGCAGACCAGGTGTCGAGTCGCCACTGTAAGGTGTTACTCGGTGTCGACTGGCGGGGCTAACGTTGTTGCTAACACAGCAAGAGCATCTACCTTGTATTCTGAGATCGAGATACATGCACGATGTAAAAACTATCAAACAAATTAGCCAATTCGATGACTGTGTGATAATAAGGCACCAAATCTTCGTGACGGACCTCATATTCGCCTTTAACATGATTGATAATCAGTTTTGAATCACCGTAAGCTTCAAGGTAGCGTACCCCAATTCCGTGGGCGAGCTGAAGGCCAATGAGCAGAGCATTATATTCCGCTACATGTTGGAGCATGATTCCGTCAGAGAGCATGCTCTAGGAAAGACGTGATTGTGGAGAGATAAACACAACCCCCACGCCGACGATGATTCTGCCTTTAGGGCCTATTCGTGATGCTCCATCGAAGAAACATCTGCCAAATTTCATCCTCTGAAGTATATTAGACTCAAAGACTTTATCTGGAATATCTTCGTGAAGTTTTGAGTTCTCTGAGACTGGATGAGCAGCAAAGAACTCCGCAAGGGCCTGGCCTTTAACCGCCTTTTGAGGGATAAAGATCATGTCGTATGAGACAAAAGAGGGGCCCATTTAGCTAATCTTGAATTCAATGATCCTGGCTTCGTCATAAGAAGACGCAAAGGATTCACTCTGGAGATGACATGTATGGTTTGGCCGACCAAATAATGTCGTGTCTTCTGAACGGCAAAGACAAAAGCTAAGCACTCCTTCTCGATAGGATTATAGCGAGATTCCGCTCCTATCAGAGTCCTGCTCAGATAATAAATGACCTATTCGTGACCATTGTCGTCCTTTGAGCAAGGAGGGCACCAAGAGAATGGTCCATAGCTTTCACATAAAGTAAGAATGGTTTCCTGATGTGGGAGCCACTAAGACTGGAGGTTTTGTGAGATATCTCTTGATGTCTTCATAAACTTCCTGACAAGCTTGATCCCATACGAAGGAAGCACCCTTTTTCATGAGTCGGGTGAACGGTTGACAGCGGCCTGAGAGATTTGCGATGAATCTTCTAATATAAGCCAGTCTACCTTGCAAGCCTCTAAGCTCTTTGAGATTCCTAGGTGGGTGCATGTCCTGAATGGCTTTGATTTTGTCTGGATCAAGATGAATTCCTTTTGATGTAACAAAAACCAAGGAATTTGCCACTCGAAACTCCCAAGAAGGATTTTGTCGGATTCATTTTCAGTGATGAGCCCGCATTATGTCGAACATCATTCTCAAGTCACGAAGATGGTCATTCTTATTGCGGCTTTTGACAGCAATGTCGTCGACATAGCATTCTACTGTTTTTCAGAGATGATCGCAGAGATTGTACTCATTGCCCGCTGATAAGTTGCTCCGGCGTTCTTTAGCCCGAAAGGCATCACGGTGTGGCAGTATACCCCCAAGGGTGTTCGGAATGAAGTATGCTTCTCGTCGTCGGGGTACATTTGATCTGATTGTACCTTGAAAAGCCATCCATAAAAGACATTCTTTCAAATCCATAGGTATTGTCAATCATGACATCGGTGATGGGCAGTGAGAATTCGTCTTTAGGACAGGCTGTATTGAGATCACGGTAGTCGATGCAGATCAATATTTTCCCATTCTTCTGATTGGGACGGGAACGATATTAGCAACCCAATCTGGATGTTGTTCCTCCCGTATGAAGCCACATGTAATGAGCTTACGAACTTCGACTTCAATAGCCTCCATAATGTTCGGGCGAAACCGACGTTGTTGCTGCTAGACTGGCTTGACGTCAGGCTTGATATTTAGACGATGCATGGCTACTTGTGGATCAAGTCCGGGCATGTCTTCGTAGTTCCATGCGAAGACGTCTATATACTCCTTCACGAGTATTATTAATTCTTCTTTTTCCATAAGTGATAAGCTCTCACATATAAAGATGGGTTTAGGGTGATCTTGACTACCTAAGTTGACCTGCATCACCTTATCTTCAGTAGGCAGTTCGCGCAGTTCGAATCGCTTTTCCCATTGGAGATCTAATTGCTGAGCCTATGGCTCCTCATCAGTAGCTTCCGCTGGCTCCAATTGACTGCTTGAAGTCATATTAACAGTGAGATTCTCGAACATCATCCCCACACTGACATCTGAGTCCCACTCGGAGGAAGAGGCAGAATGTGATGGAATTGGTTCGTCATCCTTAAATTGAACCGTTGCTGACGGTGTGGGCGTAACGTATCCCAACCCCCTGCGTATGTTATCATAGTAATGTAGGTTTCCCTTTTGCACAAAGTTATGCAGCAAACTACGCCTTCCTTTTTTGAAATTCAGGCCCTCTCCATGCTTTAAGTTGTACCCCATTTTCTTCATAATATGGCGCGCTGGTCACGCATAATGGAAGAATTGTGGGGTGTCTGAGTCTGAACTCGAATCTGTGGTTGTGGACCCTCGTGGTTGGGCTCTGCCGAATATTATTGGTAATTGACCTTCTTTAGATGGTGGGATCACCAAAACGGCCCTTCTACAGATTCCATGGGTGTGTTTGATGCACTTAGTCTATGTAAAGGGACGTGCAGAGAGTAGATCTCGCGATACGCTCCTTTTATGATGTTTCATGGGAGCTTATAACGATAGTCGACCAAAAACTGATTGTCGGCCTGGAGGAGTGGGGGGATGGGTCCTAGCCGGTAAGGACTGAGTGGACTGTCACCAACTGACATCCCACTTGTTGACAACAGGAGGAAGGAGTTTGGAAAGATTCTGACTTCCGTTTGCTTGTCAAGAATTCCCGCAAGTCGGACCTAGTTGGGCCTAGATGATCCAACGCAGAGGCCCTGTTGGACTGCGCATAGGACGATGTCATGCTCCTTTTATCGTCACAGAGGCAATTAGTATTAAATAGTGCTTCAGCTCTAGCTTAGCGGCTAAGAACCTTGGGAATGTCCTTGGGTGTTGGAGCTGCATAAGCAACGCTGTTAACACTTAGGGATAATCCCTTAGCTCCGCTACGAGGCGCGAGCTTAGCGCTTAATGAATTGGAAGCGAAGCATGCTGTGGTGCTTTATTCGCTATGCTACTGCGAAGACGATTAGCCTTAGATAGCGCTTTGGCTCTAACTTCGCGGCTAAAAGCTTTGGAAAAGCCCTTGGGCGCTGAAGCTGCATAAGCAACGCTATCAGCACTTAGGGACAATTCCTTAACTCCGCTGCGAAGAGCGAGCTTAGTACTTGAAGAACTGGGGAACGAAGCACGTTGTGGTGCTTTGGTTCCAGCTTTGCAGCTATGAACATCATGCTTACCCTGAGGTACAGTAGATTCGCTCATGAACGAGGCTGGCGTGAGGAGTTGCTGCTTTTGAATTGGGCGAAGATACGGTCGCCGTTGTGACTTCGCGGCTAGCAGTCTTGTTGGAGCAGGCAGGCATCTTGCTTTTTTCTTCGCAAGAGAGACGCACTTGTGGCGTAGCTACGCCTGAGGCTTTATTCAGAGCCTTCTGCTTTGGCCTCCATATCTGCTTTGACAAGGGAGGTATAGGTTCGCAGGGAACCTGACTAACCACACGCGAGGCTGAGGGGTGCCGACAGAATTCTGCTTCTGGTTTTCTGTTCTGAAGCCTTGACTATGGAGACCTTTCTATGCTTCCGTACATGAAGCATTAGACCACCCCAGAGAAGACTTCTTCAAATTTTTTTTGGTTGAAGTGAACGACCAGGTTCTCAAAAGTAATAGGCTTGCATTGCGGGCCTGCTTCCTTGTTGCGCCAGAGGACCGCAGTAGTAGGCTCGCAGAGAGCCTTATCTGTCTCCGCAGAGACTTACTTTGAAGATTTAGCCAGAGGGGCTCTGGCCACATTGGCTTCCTTGAATTCAGAGATAGACCCGAAGGTCTGTTCGTCGCATTGCGACACTTGTTTCTCAGCAGTGGAGAAATCAATCCCCAACGGAGTCGCCATCTTGTTTTCTATTGATTTGCAAATGGAAAAACTTACAAAAAAGAAAAGGGTCGAGGAGCTAAATTAATTAACACAAAAGATTACAAGTAGATCTCCTCGGAGATTCTGGAGAAGTGTGCCGGTAGGAGTATGGTCAGCGCGCGACCACTTTGTCCCTTTGACGATGCGAGCGATGAGATTCTCTTCTCGCCTGGTTCGGGGAATCGGAGAACAGAAGGTTGGTAGAACCCACTTGTTACTTCTCAAACCGCCTTCGCCTAGGAATTCCTTCTTGCCTGGTTCTGGAGATTCCTTGAGAAGAAAGTATTAGGGTATCAGCACCCTGATTAAAGAAGTGATTCTCTGAAGTCTCTAAATTTTTAGAAGCAAGAGAATAAATCTCTGTTTAGCCTCTCTCTCTGTGCGCGTCCTTTCGCGTCGTGTGGAGGTCCTCTCGTGCAGGGGTCTCTCTTGCGTGTGCGTCTCTTCTACTTGAGATTCCTCTCCTTGTGCCTCTGGTGGGCTATTTATAGGAGAGCAGGGGTGTAATTGTCCCCTGAAAATTTGAAAAACAGATTGAATCAAATCTATTCAAATCTGGAAAGTAGCCTGCTGCGAGGCTAGAATCAGCTTCTGCGAAGCTAGAAGTAGCAGGTTGCATTGATCCTCCTGATCTATTTTGATTCTTTCCATATAATTGGAAGATTTCCCCTGATCCTCTTACTCGTTTTGGGAAAGTCAAGAGATTACGGCAATCAACTGCCAAATTTGATCTCAGATTTGATCTTGATTAGATTTGGTCTTGATCTTGAATTGATTTGATCTCATCTGGAGATTTAATTGGTCAAAGGTTAACCATAACGGACCCGCAGCGGAGCTGCGGCGTCGAGCTCGCAGCGGAGCTGAGAGAAGCACCTGGCGAAGTCAGAAGAAAGCTCTTCAGCGGAGCTAAATAACATCTGTGGCGAAGCTACTGAACATCCTTCTGCGCGGTTGCGTGTGGCTCGAGCAAAGCTAACTCTCTGCGGAGTTAACTTGAGCACTTCAGGCGAAACTGTAAGTTAGCTTCCTGATGGAGCTTTAAACGGCTTGAAGGCAAAGTTGGGCGATCTTAGCCTCTCAGGCGAGGCTATCCCTTTGGGCATGTGATGCTAAGTGTTAGCATTTTAGACCTGCTGAGGTCTGTTCAAAGACAATCTGGGCTCACTGTCTGCTTCACTGGATCAGTAGAGTCCAAGTTGCTGCTTTGTCCCTCGGAGATGGGTGAAAACTTGGTCATCAGCTTGTCTGTCACTTGTCTTTTGTAAATGTCAACAAGTTTAGACATTGTTCAGGCCAATAAAAATCTTGTCTTTTTTAAAGTGTCAACAAAAGTGTCACTGCAGAACTTGGGCGGAGAGCTCTTAACGGCTAACTCTGACATGATAGGACATGAAAAGATACGAATTTCAACAACTATCTCTGACTCAATATTATGACAGGATTTGAAAAGATTTTATTTTAATTTTAAATCTAAAAATAAAATTGGCAAAACTTAGCCTATTCGGGCACACCTACGAGGCTCTGAAACCCGATTTTATACCCCCTGCGCGTACGATGCGGGCGCACATGCGCATTAAGGTTTTCTGGACCCGGCAACCCAATTTCCTTCACTGGGCCTCAATGGGCTTGCGTGCGCGCGAACAACTCCTAGTTTCTAGCCCACACAATCCATCATGAAAGAGACTTCATATATAAACACTAAAGAGTTCTTTTCCTATCCAATGTGAGACTAAAAAAAACTTTGTTTAATTTAAAATACCCTCAAAATACTAACAATCGCCACTATTTCAAAATTAAAAAGAAGGATAATAGGAACGAGAGAGAGGAGGAGTAAACATGAGAACTCAACGCATCAATAATGGTGACTTTTGGTTTATGAATCACTATCTAGGAAATGTAGGTGTGTCCCACAGGAAGTTGGTGAAACATAAAGTTTCTATGAACCAATCTTCCTAATTATGTATCATTGACCTACTACCCACGTATCATTCATAGAACCGAGCTGTTCAAACTGGTTGGCACGAATCGGCCATGCGCCCTACCTGGATATTCATTAGCGCTCTAGAGAATATGTCTACATTCTCATAGGAAGCGGCCCCACTTTCACACTCATATAGGTGGATTCATCAAGTGTGCATTGCAATTAAACACACCACCTAATAAGAGCTATGGTAATCCATTAAGAGCTAATGCCCATCCTTTGCACATTGCAGTTTGCACTATTTACATCATACGAAAGGACTTCTCAATAATAAAATAATGATAGTGCATCCCAAGTCAACAAATGATTTGTTATTACCCATATGAAGCTACTTCATGAGTTTGTCAATCACATAGGTTGGGTTACTATCATTTTTGACTTTTTGTTATAGACATGAGTCCTATTCCCCTCGATGTATTCTCCACTAGTTTTCTCACTAGTGGTTGGTAAATGGATCACTTATATTAAGCTCTGACCTCACATAGTCAAGAGATATGATCCCATCATCTAGCAGCTGCTTTACAATTTTATGTCTTACGCGTATATGCCTACTCTTTTCATTGTATGTTTTATTCTTAGCTCTAGCAATAGTAGCTTGGTTATCACAATGAATAGACACAGACGGAGCTGGTCTCTTCCAAATTGGATATCAATTAAAAGATTCCTGAGCCACTCAACTTCAGTACCTGCCTTCTCTAAGGCAACAAACTCAGACTCCATAGTGGAGCGAGCTGTGATGGTTTGCTTGGATGATTTTCAAGACACCGCACCCCCACCAAGTGTGATCACATATCACTTGTGAACTTTAACACAGCAGAATCGGAGATCCAGTTAGCATCTGAGTATCCCTCTAAAACAGAAGGAAAGTCACAATATGTCAAATTATAATTAATAGTTTCTTTTAGATACTTTAGCACTCGATATAATGCTGTCCAATGGTCCTTATTAGGACAGTGAGTGTAATGACTAAGTCATCCCACGACATAAGCAATGTTAGGTCGTGTATAATTCATCAAATGCATTAAACTACCAATAATTTGTGCATACTCAGATTGTGACACACTTTATTTTTTATTCTTTCTTAAGTGAATACTGCCATCATAAGGTGTGAAAACAGGAGTGCAGTCAAAATAATCAAATCTTTTCAACATTCTTTCTATATAGTGTCCTTGAGAAAGTATGAAATGATCAGAAACTCTAATTATTTTAATTTCTAAGATCACATCAACTTCACCCATGTCTTTCATATCAAAATTAGAGGATAAAAATGATTTGGTGTCATTTACAATTTTTAAGTTTGTACCAAATATAAGCATATCATCAACATATAAACATATGATAACACCAATATTATTCTCAAATTTAGTATAGATACATTTATTAGCCTCATTAATCTGATAACCATAGGAAATAAGAACACTATCAAATTTATCATGCCATTATTTGGGTGTTTGTTTTAAGCTATATAAAGATTTTACTAGTTTGCAAACTTTGTGTTCATTTCATGTTGTCACACAACCTTCAGGTTAGTCCATATATATTTCTTCTTCCAGTTCTCCATTTAAGAATACAGTTTTCATATCCATTTGATGTATCACAAGCTTATGAATAGATGCTAAAGCAAACAACACTCTAATAGATACAATTCTAGTCATAGGAGCAAATGTATCAAAATAATCAAAGTTTTTCTTTTGAGTGTATCTTTTAGCAACCAATCTAGCTTTAAATTTATCCAAAGACCCATCAGGTTTCAGTTTTCTTTTAAATATCCATTTGCAATCAATTGGTTTTGCACCTAGTGGCAAATTAATAAGTTCCCAAGTGTGATTTGATAATATGGATTCTAATTCATTATTAATAGCCTCTTTCTAGAATGGATCATACAGAGAGGAGATAGCCTCTTTATAAGTGAGAGGGTCATCACCAACAAGAAATGTAAAGAAATTTTTATCAAAGTCAGTTTCTTTTCTAATTCTTTTACTTCTTCTTAGTTCATTCTCTTTATTATCATCAAATTCTTGTGCATGACTAGATGATGAAGCATGAGATGATTTATCAACATGAGTTTTCAATAGAAAAACATGCTTAAAGAATTCTACATATTTAGTTTCAACAATAGTGTTGACCTCCATAGCATTATTATCACTTCTAGTAATAAGAAACTTTTATGAAGCACTATGATGTGCATAGCCTATAAACATGCAGTCAAAAGTTTTGGGTCCTAGTTTCTTTCTTTTGGGTTCAGGTAGAAGACCTTAGCTAGGCACCCTCACACTTTTATATAGTTTAAGTTTGGTGCATGACCTTTACAGATTTCATATGGAGTTATGCCGATTTTCTTATAGGGTATTCTATTTTGAATATGACAAGCATAGAGTATAGTCTCCCCCCACAGATTCAGAGGTGCACCAGAACTTATAAACATAGCATTCATCATATTTTTGAGTGTTCTATTTTCCTTTCAGCAATACCATTAGATTCAGGTGAATATGGAGGGGAAGTCTCATGAATTATGCCATGTTATTCACAAAATTCATTAAATTGTTTAAGTTCATATTCACCACCTTTACCCGATCTCAATCTCTTGATTTTCTTATTTAGTTAATTTTCAACTTCAAATTTATATTTCAGAATCATTTCAAAGGCTTTGTCTTTAGATCTTAATAGATAGACTATTGTATATCTAGAACAGTCATCAATAAAGGTGATATTGAATCTTTTACCACCTTTACTTAAGTTATTTTTAAAGCCATCAAGATCACTATGAATAAGCTCGAGCAATTTAAATTCTCTTTGTACACTTTTGCATGATTTCTTAGTGGATTTAGATTCAACACATATTTTATATTCGTCATGATCAGATATAGTTACATTATGCAAGAGACCTATATCTTTCATTTTCTTAATGTAAGAAAAACTGACATGTTTTAACCTACCATGCCAAAGATCACAAGAGTCAATCATGCACGCAAAAGAAGTAGATGCATTTCCATTGATGATTTCAAGTAAATTCAACATAAATAAACCCTGACTATAGTACCCTTTACCAAACAAATTGTCCATTCCTAGTCATTATAATTTTATCAGATTCAAAGCAGACCTTAACTCCCGCTTTTTCAAGAAGGAAAACAGAAATGAGGTTCCAACGAATCTCAGGAATATGAAGCACATCTGTAAGAGAAAGGATTTTCCCTGAAGTGAGCTTGAGAAGTAACTTTCCCTTACCCACAATGGGTGAGGGTCTCGAATCGCTCATGAACACTTGTTCACCATCATCAACAGAGGAGTAAGAAGAGAAAACTCCTCTGTCGGCACATATATGTCGGGTTGCCCCAGAATCAATCACCCAATTCTTATTATGTGCAACCATATTAACTTCAGAGATTACAGCAGCAATAATATCACTCTCAACCATGCTAGCTTGTGATTTGGATGGAGCCTCACCAGTCTTCCGAAGCCTACACTGTGTTGAGTAGTGTCCGGATTTGCCACACACAAAACAGTTTCCTTTCTTCTTGAAAGTAAAGTTAGGATTTCTTTTCAACTTAGGGTTCTGATTTTATTTGAAGTTTAGCTAATGAAAATATTTCTTTGGTTTAGAAGGCTTACTTTCAATTAGATTTGCCTTGGAAGTAAGCTCCTTGGCCCTTTCAATTTTCTCTCTTTCTTTATTTTTCTCTTCAATTCTGATATGAATTATTACATCTTTAAGGTTCATTTATTTTCTTTTATGCTTCAATTCTTTCTTGTAATCTTTCCAGGAGTTGGGTAGTTTTTCAATTAGGGCTCCAGCAACAAAGGCTTCAGGTAGGGTGATATTTTCATTTTTAAGAACATCAATTAGAACATGATATTCATGAATTTGAGAGGAAATATCTTTTTCATCAGACATGACAAAATTCAGAAAATTTTCAATAGCAAATTTTTGAGTTCCAGCTTCTTCAAGAATGTATTTCTTATTAAGACTTTCCCAAATTTCAGTTGCAGTTTTATAAGGACAGTAAACATCAAACAGTGCATTACTAAGTGTGCTGAAAATGATATGTCTACTGATTTTGTTGATTTTTTCCCAGTTTTGCAATTCCTTTTCTTTCTCTGGTTTAGGATCAATTATAGTAAAGGCATAACCAGTGAAATCAAGTGTGGATATAACTTTTTCTTGCCATCTTTTATAGTGGGTTCCATGTAGGCTATCAAAAAATTACTACGGATAAAGCCTCAGACTACGGACCCCGCGTTCCAGCCTCTGACGCGGAGGTCGCGTTCCGATGCCAGATGCAGAGATCGCTTCCACCCTCAGACGCGAACCTCCCAGACGCGGAGGTTGCCTGTAACGCCCCGATTCCACGAATACGGGGACGTCACTGCGGCGTATGTACGTAGGTCAGAGAGTGCCCCCACGTATATACGCTAAGCATAAAGTACAACAAGAAAGGATCAGAGTGCAACACAAAGCGTGGTATACACACATATGCCAACATAAAGGTACAGATACAAAGTCATCACAGTATGATAAACATTACATATTACATATGTCTTTTATCATAACAAGTCCAAAAGTCAAATATACAATAAGAAGACAAAATGCTCACGAGTAGGATGAAGATCCCGTGAGTCAAAAGGAGTCAGGTGCAAGGAACTGGAGCTAAGATGCCTGCTCGCTAAGGAGAGCTCGATCTACGGTGGACAACTCCACTTCGATCCAAGCTCCGGAATCTGAATATGCAAATCCAAGGAATCAAGACATATAACAATAAATGAGCTACAGCCAAGTGGCTAAGAGACATGAATAGGGGTTAGAACACAAGTATGGAATATAAGGACAGGTATTAACATAATCATAAAACGGAAAATACAAGTAAAGCTGATTACAAGCAAAAGTGATTGTATATGCTTAAGTCACGGTCCCATGAGACTAATACATCGAGGGAATAATCCAAACAAGGAAACCCTCATCTATATACCGTTATCTCATGCCACGGTAATCCCAAGCATATAGAATCAGAGTTGCAAACCATATGATAGTCAAAAAGGAATGCATAACAAGAATGACAAGGATCATGACAAGATCAAAACCGGAATCATCACTGGAATCATAACAAGTAAAGTAGGAGTCACAATATAACATGAGTCATAACAGGGACTATGACATGAAACAATAATCATAACAATAACCATAATTGAGCCTATTATTATTATTACTCGTCTGACCCATATATCTCGGTATGTGTCTCGGTATCGATCCCAACTCACATACATCCATATATAAGAAAGTCGAGGGTCGTTGTCGGAAGTAGATGGAGAACTGATAACACTTCTTATAGTAGTTTCCATACACCTGGAACCGGTTTGGAGGCCCAAGTCCCCCTAACAGTCATCTTATGTGGGCCCAAGGTCCCACTAACAGTTATCTACTATATTTCGTCCCCCTACTATAAGCAAGGTATCATTCCGGCATCCATCACTTCCACCCATACCCCATACAAGTTGTAGCTTATTAAGGATTATCAGTTTACGGGAATAAGTGAACATAACAGTAATAGCCCTACAGATTCAAGAGGTGGCCCCCACAGATTCAAGAGGTGGCCCCCACCGTGTGGTGTGGCACTTTGTTCCATGTGGCACTTTGCTCTGAGGGAAAGGATTCTAGAGGTGGCCCCCACCGAGTATGGTGTGGCACTTAGTTCCATAAAACAAGGCAGGGTTCCCGTAAACACGATAATCATAAAGTCAAGTGTATCATGCTTGGTTTAAGAGATAGCATGACAAGGTGGTAATATATAACAAGCAATAAAACATAACGAAGAATTAATAATTGGCCGGGTCACTCATGACCTAACAAGAGGGTCTAACAAGGTAGTGGCATGTCAGTTGGTCAGGTGATAACATATTAGGTGTCATGTGATATACATGTGTTAAAAGGAAATAGATAACTGACAAGGCTGTATTAAGGTAAGGCAAGTGGAAACATAGAAACAACTTAGGGTTCAACGACCTCAAAGGGTCTGCCACGCATGCTATAAAATAAGGAAGCAATAGTATCACGGCAAGGTACAAGTATAAGAATGAAACAAGCAATTACAGGGCAATACATAAACATAGAATTATGGAGTAACTAGAAGTAATATACACCAAGTAACGAGTCATGAAGCACTGTATACAAATACCTGAACCAAGCATAAGATCCAAAGTTTAGATAGGAATCAACTATAACAATCAGACAAAGTTAGTCGACTAGGTCAAGAGAGTAGTCGACTAATAGAAGGGTTAGTCGACTAACAGTAGGGTACAGTCGACTAAAACTGTGTAACAGAGAGTTGGGTTTCTGATTCAGGAAATGTTAGTCGACTAGGGTCAAGGGAGTAGTCGACTAATAGAAGAGTCAAGTCGACTAACAGATACTTAAGTCGACTAAGTCTGTGATACAGAAAGTTGGGGTTTTCTGGTTCAGGAAGGGTTAGTCGACTAGGTGGATTCAGGAGTCGACTAATAGTGATTTCCAGAGAGTTGAGATTTGTTTCCAGGGAAGATTAGTCGACTAATATTTGGGGTAAGTCGACTAATACTGTGTTTTCCAGAAAAGTTAAGTTTCAGCTAAGTGTTCTAGTCGACTAGCTCCTAGGTTAAGTCGACTAATCGTGGTCGTGAGCAGAGTACAGAACTGAATCTAGGGTTTGGGTTTGATGGCCTAAAAATGTGATTTTTATGTTATGTGTGTACAAGATATGAAGGTATAAGTACAATAGGAAGTGATCAAGTCTTGGTGAGTAAAGATACTCACTTGGATGGTTTAATTGGAGCTTGATCCAAGGAGGAGATGATGGCTTCAATCCACAATTAGTTGTTGCTTGAGATGGAGAAGGTGATCTTGGTGTTGCTTTGGGAGTTGGAGGTTGAAGATGAAGTCTTGACGATGCCCTAGATGAAGCCCTTGAAGTCTTGAGAGGGAGGAGGGATCTTGGTGAAGAGGATTTCTCTTTTGGTGAAGTGAGGAAGAAAGTGGAGTGAAGTGTAAAGGGAAATTATATATATGATTGGGATTTTGTAAAGGGGGTGAAATAAGGTAGATGTGATGGGGGTTTTTGCAAAAAGGGGAGGGGGTGAGGTGTCCCTCACCTGGCCACTTGGCCGGCTATGGGAGAGAGAGAGAATGAGTGGGATTAGATGGAAAGTGAGTGGGAAATGAGGTGGAAATTGGAGAAGGTGGGAAATTGGAAAATTGGGATTTTGGAAAAGCTTTGATTTGTGGAGGAAGGAAAGGAATAGGAAAAGGAAAGAAATGAAATGATAAAGAGATATTTTCTCTTGGACCCAAAATGAAACTGCTGAATAGACAGATACCCGGGTTAAAGTCAAAGATGTGGAAATCAATTCAGAAAATGCCGGAATCGTCCGAAATTCAAGTATCTCGGATCGACTCGAAATAATTATCAAAAATCAATAATAATATATAAAGACCAATAGTGAAATCCGTTTGAAGAAATACTTTATAGTTTTGAAACTAAAAATCCTGGAATCAGCTACCTACCGACTCCGAAAGAATTTTCATAAAATCATAAAATTCTCAGAAAAAGAATGTAAATAAGAAATATGATTCTAAGTAATTATGTCTAAAGGATCATCATGAAATTCCAAACAATTTGAGAATTAAAAATCCAGGAATCGGTCAGCGGCACTGGCCGACACCGGTTTTGAAGAAATTCATTTTAATTCCAGAAAAATCTAGGAAATCATGGAAAACCTAATATATTGGAAAATAACGTTTAAAACTGAAATCGGTCAAATCTACATATCAGAAAGACTAGATCGAAGAATATACTATGATCGGGCCCTCGGTTCAGACTAGGGCTGACTCCGAGTCCACGAATCCAAATCCAAGACAAAACAATCATATAAGGAATTCATAAAACAGCATAAATACAGGAAACAAGTCGAAAAAATACGATCGAAAATCTGAATACGCAACTAAGTACGTATTCCGGGAACGGGGTATTACAATCCACCCACCTTACAAAAAATTGCGTCCTCGCAATTTCGTTAAGGGGATAAATTGAACACGAAGGGGACAAGGGCACGAATAAAGGCTTCATAAAACCAAAACAGAGAATAAGATAAACACAAGAAGGACTAGAATGAACAATGATAGAATGACAATGGAAAAATATTAAGAAAGATAACCAACTCAAATACAAGAAATGGGGTAGTGGTTACCATGATATTCTAAGGCTCCTGATCTGGATACTGGTCTTCCCACTCTGCTGCATCGCCTGAGGTCTCTGCTGCCATGAAGTGAACTTGGCCTCTGCCCTGATCTGCTCTGGCTCTCATTCCTCTCTGCTGATGATCATACCGTTGGGGTGGAAATGGAACTCTTCGATCAACAGGTTCAGGGTTCCTCCTCAGTGGTGGCGCTGGAAGTGCTGGAGCTGGACGTGCTGGAGCTGGAAGAGCTGGTCTGACTGGTGCCGTATGCTCAAACTTTCTGTACCGGCAATCCCTGAGTGCATGACCTCTTGCCCCACATGCCAAACATAATCCATTGGCCACCCGACAATCTCTCTTATAGTGTCCGGGCCTGTGGCAGAAATTGCATGTGATCTGAGGAAGAGGAGTTTGGAATGGTCTCTTCATCATCGGGCCCTGGGTTGCCCTATCCGCATCCTCCTCATCCATCAACTCAAAAGGCCTCTTCTTGGCTTGGCTCTTCATCTGATTCTCCTTCTTCTTCTCCAGTCCACGCTCTACTTCTCGAGCTATGGTGAGAACCTCTGAATATGTCTTCAGCTGTTGGGGCATCAAGAATACTTGTAGGTCCATCTGTAATCCCTGCTGAAATCTGCTTGCCCGCTTCTCTTCATCCGTCACCATATACGGGGCAAAGCGGCTCAATCTGAGAAACTCCGCGGCATACTCATCCACGGACTTACTCCCCTGCCGAAGTCTGATGAATTGCTCTTCCATGTCCTTCTGGGCTGTGACAGGGAAGAATCTGCTGTAAAAACTCTTGGAGAAGGTGTCCCAAGTGACAGGCTTCTCCAATCTGGCCTCCTCTGCTAGCCACCAAGTCCTGGCTATATCCTTCAGTTGAATCTTGGCAACCTCAACTTGGTTCTCCTGTGGAACTCTGGCTGCATTCAGCAAGTCTGAAGTGTCGGTCAGCCATTGCTCAGCCTCCAAGGGTTTCTCTCCACCCGTGAATATGGCTGGCTGCAGCCTCCTGAAGTCTGAAATGTTCCCCGGCCTCTGTTCCTTAGGTGCTGCTATCTCTTGCCGGAGAAGCTCGGTCTGCTGTTGCTGATTCTCCATCATCATCTGGATAACCCTCAATATATCCACATTCTCTCCCGCTGCTCCATTCGATGCTGATCCAGAGTTGCTGCGACCCGATCTCCTCTCCATACTAGGATGGCTAAAGATAACTGGAAGGAGTTGGAAAAATGGAAGGATTTCAGGATATGAAGGAAGAAATCTAGGAGGACTAAATGTAGAATCAAGAAGGACTAGATAACTTTGTACATTGTAGTTGGCAATAGCAAACTACTAGAATTTGCCACTTGCTTGTACTATAGGTGGGAGAGCCTAAGCTCTGATACCAACCTGTAACGCCCCGATTCCACGAATACGGGGACGTCACTGCGGCGTATATACGTAGGTCAGAGAGTGCCCCCACGTATATACGCTAAGCATAAAGTACAACAAGAAAGGATCAGAGTGCAACACAAAGCGTGGTATACACACATATGCCAACATAAAGGTACAGATACAAAGTCATCACAGTATGATAAACATTACATATTACATATGTCTTTTATCATAACAAGTCCAAAAGTCAAATATACAATAAGAAGACAAAATGCTCACGAGTAGGATGAAGATCCCGTGAGTCAAAAGGAGTCAGGTGCAAGGAACTGGAGCTAAGATGCCTGCTCGCTAAGGAGAGCTCGATCTACGGTGGACAACTCCACTTCGATCCAAGCTCCGGAATCTGAATATGCAAATCCAAGGAATCAAGACATATAACAATAAATGAGCTACAGCCAAGTGGCTAAGAGACATGAATAGGGGTTAGAACACAAGTATGGAATATAAGGACAGGTATTAACATAATCATAAAACGGAAAATACAAGTAAAGCTGATTACAAGCAAAAGTGATTGTATATGCTTAAGTCACGGTCCCATGAGACTAATACATCGAGGGAATAATCCAAACAAGGAAACCCTCATCTATATACCGTTATCTCATGCCACGGTAATCCCAAGCATATAGAATCAGAGTTGCAAACCATATGATAGTCAAAAAGGAATGCATAACAAGAATGACAAGGATCATGACAAGATCAAAACCGGAATCATCACTGGAATCATAACAAGTAAAGTAGGAGTCACAATATAACATGAGTCATAACAGGGACTATGACATGAAACAATAATCATAACAATAACCATAATTGAGCCTATTATTATTATTACTCGTCTGACCCATATATCTCGGTATGTGTCTCGGTATCGATCCCAACTCACATACATCCATATATAAGAAAGTCGAGGGTCGTTGTCGGAAGTAGATGGAGAACTGATAACACTTCTTATAGTAGTTTCCATACACCTGGAACCGGTTTGGAGGCCCAAGTCCCCCTAACAGTCATCTTATGTGGGCCCAAGGTCCCACTAACAGTTATCTACTATATTTCGTCCCCCTACTATAAGCAAGGTATCATTCCGGCATCCATCACTTCCACCCATACCCCATACAAGTTGTAGCTTATTAAGGATTATCAGTTTACGGGAATAAGTGAACATAACAGTAATAGCCCTACAGATTCAAGAGGTGGCCCCCACAGATTCAAGAGGTGGCCCCCACCGTGTGGTGTGGCACTTTGTTCCATGTGGCACTTTGCTCTGAGGGAAAGGATTCTAGAGGTGGCCCCCACCGAGTATGGTGTGGCACTTAGTTCCATAAAACAAGGCAGGGTTCCCGTAAACACGATAATCATAAAGTCAAGTGTATCATGCTTGGTTTAAGAGATAGCATGACAAGGTGGTAATATATAACAAGCAATAAAACATAACGAAGAATTAATAATTGGCCGGGTCACTCATGACCTAACAAGAGGGTCTAACAAGGTAGTGGCATGTCAGTTGGTCAGGTGATAACATATTAGGTGTCATGTGATATACATGTGTTAAAAGGAAATAGATAACTGACAAGGCTGTATTAAGGTAAGGCAAGTGGAAACATAGAAACAACTTAGGGTTCAACGACCTCAAAGGGTCTGCCACGCATGCTATAAAATAAGGAAGCAATAGTATCACGGCAAGGTACAAGTATAAGAATGAAACAAGCAATTACAGGGCAATACATAAACATAGAATTATGGAGTAACTAGAAGTAATATACACCAAGTAACGAGTCATGAAGCACTGTATACAAATACCTGAACCAAGCATAAGATCCAAAGTTTAGATAGGAATCAACTATAACAATCAGACAAAGTTAGTCGACTAGGTCAAGAGAGTAGTCGACTAATAGAAGGGTTAGTCGACTAACAGTAGGGTACAGTCGACTAAAACTGTGTAACAGAGAGTTGGGTTTCTGATTCAGGAAATGTTAGTCGACTAGGGTCAAGGGAGTAGTCGACTAATAGAAGAGTCAAGTCGACTAACAGATACTTAAGTCGACTAAGTCTGTGATACAGAAAGTTGGGGTTTTCTGGTTCAGGAAGGGTTAGTCGACTAGGTGGATTCAGGAGTCGACTAATAGTGATTTCCAGAGAGTTGAGATTTGTTTCCAGGGAAGATTAGTCGACTAATATTTGGGGTAAGTCGACTAATACTGTGTTTTCCAGAAAAGTTAAGTTTCAGCTAAGTGTTCTAGTCGACTAGCTCCTAGGTTAAGTCGACTAATCGTGGTCGTGAGCAGAGTACAGAACTGAATCTAGGGTTTGGGTTTGATGGCCTAAAAATGTGATTTTTATGTTATGTGTGTACAAGATATGAAGGTATAAGTACAATAGGAAGTGATCAAGTCTTGGTGAGTAAAGATACTCACTTGGATGGTTTAATTGGAGCTTGATCCAAGGAGGAGATGATGGCTTCAATCCACAATTAGTTGTTGCTTGAGATGGAGAAGGTGATCTTGGTGTTGCTTTGGGAGTTGGAGGTTGAAGATGAAGTCTTGACGATGCCCTAGATGAAGCCCTTGAAGTCTTGAGAGGGAGGAGGGATCTTGGTGAAGAGGATTTCTCTTTTGGTGAAGTGAGGAAGAAAGTGGAGTGAAGTGTAAAGGGAAATTATATATATGATTGGGATTTTGTAAAGGGGGTGAAATAAGGTAGATGTGATGGGGGTTTTTGCAAAAAGGGGAGGGGGTGAGGTGTCCCTCACCTGGCCACTTGGCCGGCTATGGGAGAGAGAGAGAATGAGTGGGATTAGATGGAAAGTGAGTGGGAAATGAGGTGGAAATTGGAGAAGGTGGGAAATTGGAAAATTGGGATTTTGGAAAAGCTTTGATTTGTGGAGGAAGGAAAGGAATAGGAAAAGGAAAGAAATGAAATGATAAAGAGATATTTTCTCTTGGACCCAAAATGAAACTGCTGAATAGACAGATACCCGGGTTAAAGTCAAAGATGTGGAAATCAATTCGGAAAATGCCGGAATCGTCCGAAATTCAAGTATCTCGGATCGACTCGAAATAATTATCAAAAATCAATAATAATATATAAAGACCAATAGTGAAATCCGTTTGAAGAAATACTTTATAGTTTTGAAACTAAAAATCCTGGAATCAGCTACCTACCGACTCCGAAAGAATTTTCATAAAATCATAAAATTCTCAGAAAAAGAATGTAAATAAGAAATATGATTCTAAGTAATTATGTCTAAAGGATCATCATGAAATTCCAAACAATTTGAGAATTAAAAATCCAGGAATCGGTCAGCGGCACTGGCCGACACCGGTTTTGAAGAAATTCATTTTAATTCCAGAAAAATCTAGGAAATCATGGAAAACCTAATATATTGGAAAATAACGTTTAAAACTGAAATCGGTCAAATCTACATATCAGAAAGACTAGATCGAAGAATATACTATGATCGGGCCCTCGGTTCAGACTAGGGCTGACTCCGAGTCCACGAATCCAAATCCAAGACAAAACAATCATATAAGGAATTCATAAAACAGCATAAATACAGGAAACAAGTCGAAAAAATACGATCGAAAATCTGAATACGCAACTAAGTACGTATTCCGGGAACGGGGTATTACATTGCCAGACGCAGACCTCGCGTTCCAATGTCAGACGCAGACCTCGTGTTTCAATGTCAGACGTGGAGGTCGCCAGACGCAGGCCTCGCGTCCTTTGTCAGATGCGGACCTCAGCCAGCTCCGCGTTTCAACTCAAACGCAAGCCTGAGCAACTTCGCGTTCCAACACAGACGCAAGCCTGTGAGCTCCGCGTCTCAACATCAGAGCGAGGTCAGCGTCCAGCACGAGACCCGTATTTCTGCTATAACTGATAGCCACGAACTTGATCAGTTACACTCCATTTTCTCTCCACATAATAGGGAATAACTTCCCATTATGGAGAGATTTAAGGAGTTGGTTATACCCCCTCTCATTATGGAGAGATTTAAGGGGTTGGTTACACCCCAATCCCTCTATAAATAGCTATTAATAGCTAGAGAAGAAAAGGAACCTGAAGGAAGGGCTCGACAGGGGGGGACAGAAAAAAGTGGGGACCTCTTCTAAAAGGGCTGAGGAGGAGAGTCCTGATGGAGGAATCCAAGAAGCCATGGGCAGAGGAGGAGAGCTACCTCAACAGAGTTCGACCTCGAAGCTTTTGTAGCCTGAGAAGAGTTCAACTCTTTTTGTTAACTTGCTAAGTTCAAGTTCTTTAAATCTCTTTGAGATTCCATTACTGATAGGAGCTGTGCTACTCCACCAGTATATCCAAAGAGATGATCCACAAGAGAAACTTGACGTTCGGCCGGTCAACGGAGAACAAGACTCACTCTCCACTGCCATGTGAAGAACCCAGCATTAAATAAAGAGGAGAATCCACCCAAAGATTCCCTCTTTTTGTTTAATGCGATTACAAAAGGAGAGGGAATCTTTGGGTGGATTCTCCTCTTTATTTAATGCTGGGTTCTTCACGTGGCGGTGGAGAGGGAGTCTTGTTCTCCGTTGACATGCCGAACATCAAGTTTCTCTTGTAGATCCTCTCTTCCAAGAGATTTAAAGAACTTGAACTTAGTACGTTAACAAAAAGAGTTAAACTCTTCTTAGACTACAAAAGCTTCGAGGCCGAACTCTATTGGGGTAGCTCTCCTCCTCTGCCCATGACTTCTAGGATTCCTCCATTAGGACTCTCCTCCTCAGCCCTTTTAGAAGAGGTCCCCACTTTTTTCTGTCCCCCCTGTGGAGCCCTTCCTCCAGGTTCCTTTTCTTCTCTAGCTATTCATAGCTATTTATAGAGGAATTGGGGTGTAACAACCCCTTAATTTTCTCCATAATGAGAGGGGGTGTAACCAATTCCTTGTATCTCTCCATAATGGGAAGTTATTCCCTATTATGTGGAGAGAAAATGGGGTGTAACTGACCAAGTTCGTGGCTATCAGTTATAGCAGAAATGCGGGTCCCGCGCTGGACGCGGACCTCGCTCTGATGTTAAGACGCGGAGCTCACAGGCTCGCGTTTGTGTTGGAACGCGAAGTTGCTAAGGCTTGCGTTTGAGTTAAAACGCGGAGCTGGCTGAGGTCCGCATCTGACAAAGGATGCGAGGCCTGCGTCTGGCGACGTCCGCGTCTGACATTGGAACGCGAGGTCTGCGTCTGGAGACCTCCGCGTCTGATATTGGAACGCGAGGTCTGCGTCTGGCGACCTCCGCGTCTTGGAGGTTCGCGTCTGAGGCTGGAAGCGATCTCTGCATCTGACAATTGATCGCGACCTCCGCGTCAGAGGCTGGAACGGGGTTCCGCGTATAGGACATTCGCGTCTGAGGCTTTTCCTTAGTAATTTTTTGATAGCCTACATTCCATTAAACGCCTGTTTGGTTAAGGGTGGAAGTGAGGAAGTGAAGAAGTGGGGAAGTGGTAATAATTCCCTTTGGAACTTGAAAATTGGTTAGTAAGTTTTCCGGTATTTGGATGTTGTTGGGAAGTGTGATTTGAAAAATGTTATGTCTTTTTCGGTATTTGGATGGTAATGTGGAAGTGGAAGTGAAAAAGTTGACTACAAAGTTGACCGTGAAAAAATATTAAATTAAAAATTAATTAAGAAAAATAATGGACTGTAATTAGAGTGCAAGTGAGATTTACATTATCAAAAAATTAACTGTTTTGTGCTACAACTAATTACAAATGAGATTTACATGACCACAAAATTAACTGTAACACTCTGGAAGTGATGAAATGATTGTATAAAAGAGAAAATAGAAAAGAAAAATGGGTTTTCTTATTTTCCTTTTCCGGTGTTTGGATAGATAGGGTAGTGAGCAATTATGCTTCCCCATTTCCTTACTTATTGCAACCAAACACGCCCTTAATTGTTCAATCCTAGAGATGTCAGACAGAGACTTAACATTAGTAGCAGTAACCATAGCATTATCCATATCTACTCTTAAGATTGTTAAAAAATACTGTACGAAATGCTGCTAAACTATTTAAATTAAACTTTAAAGGAGGAAGGAACTTTTCTATTTTGATCGAGGCGTGCGGAGCACTGTCCCTAAGAGTAGATCGCGCCCCTTTGAGAGAGTATCTCGGTGCAGTAGGTTGATGGCGGCTTACCCTTAAGGATTCAACGATCGCTTGCCCTGCAAGCGTGCACTTGCAATGCACATGACCTCGGCTTTAGCATTATTTGTGCAGGAGAGACCTATCAAACAAAACTAAAAACAAAGCAAAAGGACCAACTTAACAAAAAGCAAAGCCCACTTATTAACGACCTGCCTTGAGGTGGATTTGGGCCACATTGAAGAAATTTGCAAACAATGTACAGGCCACATTTACGAAATCTCAATGCTCATTATGACTAACACGCTAGCTGAAAATAACAACAACATTAGTATCACCAACGGTGCGCCCGGTCGGGCCAGGCCGTGGGCCTGCTTTTCAAAACCTGGGAACGCCCCAAATATGAGGGTGGGCCCGGGCCGGGTTAGACTAGGATGCCCCGGGCTGGGTCCGTACAAATATGCAGGCCGGCCGGGGCCCGTGAGAACCCCTACACGAGAGTGTATATCGCCCTTGTTTGTAGCCTGAAAATAAAGTGGGCCGTCTTCATAATTATCAAAAATACAGTACTTGTAATGAAAACGGGTCATTCTACCGACTCTACCGGTGTCGCTCTCTCGATGTGAGGTCGGCCTCAGGCAGTTTTCCATATAACAAAGAAAGAACAGGCACATACTCGATCATTCCAAAACCTCTCAAAATCAGTAGCATTCAGTATGGCACAGCTAAGGCCGAAAACTGTAGCCATCAATTCCAGGCTTTGAGCCTGCATTGTGTACAAGTTACCAAGGACAATGAGACTACTAATCTTCTTTCGTTCCATGTTCCTGTCTCACCATCATCCTTGCTGGCCATTGCTTGTTCCAAACTCTTTAAAGCCCAAGCACAATACTCCCACAGTCCCATCTCTCCAACCAAAAAAAAAATCCACAAAAAGACAAATTTATTAAATCTGAATTGTCATCATCACCCCAAAAAAAAACAAAAAAAGTGAAAGGGAGGAACCTAGCCCTGTTACTCTCAACAGTTCTCTCTCTACCACCACAAATCACTTGTGTGTTGCATCTATCCGTCAGTACCATACTCTCAATCACAACAAACATATAACAAGCACGACACAACACCCATGAAGATGAAGAAGAATCATAATATATAAAATTTTGTATTAGATTAGGAGTTCTTATACCTACCATCCATGTCAGATGCTGTAATCCCCCCAACCCACCTCCAAACCAAAAAAAAAAAAAAAAAAAAATGTGTACACATAGAGAGTAGCACCCTAT
Source organism: Agave tequilana (assembly GCA_038442645.1). NCBI lineage: Eukaryota > Viridiplantae > Streptophyta > Magnoliopsida > Asparagales > Asparagaceae > Agave > Agave tequilana. Next base: position 26,926 of record JAVJIF010024305.1, on the reverse strand, counting down.
ATGACCCACAATTTGACGATTAGACAATAGCATTGAGGCCTAAATTACAGGGCATGGCCATCAGGCCATGCCCCCCCAACACGTGCCTTTTGCCCCGTTGCTTCCCTCTGGCTTCTTTTCTCACTTGGCACGTGCAAACAGTTCTCCAACTTGGTCATCAGTCATGCTTCCTATCTCTGTTCGCTGATATTTGATCAAGTCCAACAACTAGTTATTCTCTGAATTGTTCCGCTTTAAATGAGCGCACTCGACAATATGTGAATTGAACCGCGTGCATTGCTGAGTGTTCATTTCAATGCCAAACAATTCAGAAACAATCTGAACTTTGAGAATTTAAGCCCTCCTTCATCTAATAGTACTCGACTGGGGTATCGGGACCGCTGTCGTCCTCGGACCCTTGCCGACTGAAACTGTTACATCGACTGAAAGGAGGTGGTACATACGGGGGAAACGTGCATCTGAGCAATGCCCAGTTGACGTTGTTGAAGAACGGGTGGTGTTTGATCGCCGTTGCGCCCAACGTGGACCCCAATCTCTTCGCGGGGTCCTTCGCCAGTAATCCGGCAATGAGGTCCTTTGTGGAGGAAGACACTGGCGGGTCTTTGGGGAATTCCAGAGCTCTGGCGACGATGTTCGCCAGTGTCAGCTCGTTATCAGATCCTTTGAAGGGTGTGACACCGTAGAGGAGTTCAAAGATGAACACGCCGAGAGTCCACCAGTCCACTGTGCTGCCATGGCCTTCACCTGATCACGCAGAGAACTAGATTGAGTCAGCTTACTACTTACAACCAAGTCGTCAGTCCCGATTCATACTTACTTGTGTTGAAAATTTTACCTGAAACAATCTCAGGAGCCAAGTACTCATGCGTGCCAACAAAAGACATGGACCGCAAATCAACAGGCTCCGCGACAAACTCGAAGCTGCCTGCATTGCGATGGCTGGGCTTCCTCCTGCGCTTGCTCTTCGGGTGGAAGCACGAGACCGCGGGGACAATGCAGTTGGGCAGAATGCACGAGGACGCAGTGAACGGGGACGGATTGGTGGAAGTAGGAGCATACGGCGTGATCCTCCCGGAGACGAGCTGGACAGCTGGCGAGGTCTCGCCATCCGATTTCAATGAGAGATCAAAGTCGGTGAGCATGATGTGGCCGTCGGATCGGACCAGCACGTTCTCGGGCTTCAGATCTCGGTACACAACTCCGAGCATGTGGAGGTACTCCAGGGCCACTACAACTTCTGCGGCGTAGAACCTGGAAAGAGACGCGTAAAGAATTCTCAGCTCCGAGTAAAAAAAATCACAACAAGCTTGAAGTCAATACCTTGATTTTCCAAATTAATCACTATAAAATGGTATTGAAGTATGTTAATTAATCCAAATTGCAGGAAACATGATGGGATTAAACAAAAGAGGGCGGTTGTTTTTTACTTTACTAAGGAATGATTCACATGATGCATAATCATTGTTTGCCGATAAGTAAATTGCGGAAGTCGTTTTCATGGAATTGGACTTGCGGTACAAGTTGAGAGAGAGAGAGAGAGTGAAAAAGAATGCAGTCAGCAATGGGCACCGAGTAATCTAGATAAATTTGCGATGAATTTAGTTGTTTACGAAAATGCCCAGAGCCAACCAAGGGGCTTGTGAAAAGACCAAAGTCATGAGTATGTCCTGCAGTACAACTATTCGAATAAACATAACGAACAAATTTGTAATCGTCATAAATAATGTGCCAAAAATGTTATATAACAAAAGGAAAGCAATAATACACTTGAAATCATTCTTTTTAATAGAAAGTCTTGAAATAAAAAAGAAGAGATTTACAATTTTGGCAGTAAATTTGGTACAAGGACCCTGATAAATATAGGATTAACGATTTTTTTTTTTTTTTTTTTGGGGGGCAAACAGAGAGAATAAGGTGGGACCCCTGACAGCTATAGTAGGAGAGGAAATTCCTCCCATAATAGTTGTTGTTGGAGGCACATCTTTTGTGTGCTGAAATATATTGACTCACTCACGAGAGATTGATGTTTATTGATTAGAGAGAAAAAAAGTTGGCACCAATCAGTATTTAATTGTTAAATATCAGTATTTAATTGTTAAATCAATTGACTCTTTGATTGTTCCATCATCCCACAGCTTGCAAGTCATTCTAAGATCTACACAGCTAACTAATAAATATAGGCACCAATCCTTTTGCACATGAACATGTGAATTTATTAGAAAAAGAAAAGAAAAGGCAAACTTGATTTTCAGATTAAATTACCATCTAAGGTATACACATCTTCTACCTCGCTTACACATACTATTTATAACATCGAGTTTTCACGTTTTTAATAATTTTAACTTTAATATTATTTTAGTAGAATTTTCAGCAAAATGTGAAATTAAAAGATTTATTCATTTTCAAGGTCGGGATAAATGATGAATTGGCAGTCATATAACCCAAAAAGAAAAAGAAAAATACTTAATTTCTTAATTTCTCGCGAATGAATAACTCATGAAGGGGTTCGGATCCAAAAAACCAGATTAAAAAAAAAAAAAATCTAAAAATAAGAAGAAAGTAACAGCAGATCATCAATACACTCCTTTTTATTGAAAGAAAAATGCGATAGATTCACTCCTCTAAAAAAAAATGGGAGGAGTAGATTAGAGTATTGCTAACGAGCGCAAGCTGGTTGGTTACCTGACGGCGGGCTCATCGAATCGCTTCCCCAGCTGGCGCTGCCTGAGCACGTGCAGATCGCCGCCGGGGCAGAACTCGGTGAGGAGGCAGGACCACCGCTCGTTCTCCGCCACCCCGTACAGCCTCGGCAAGAACGGGTGGTCCAACATTTCCAGTATTTCCCTCTCCGTCCTCGCCCTCCCTTCCTTGTTCCGCCCCTCGATCTCCTTCCTGTCCATCACCTTCGCCGCCAAAATCATTCCGCCGTCGCCGGCGCACTTTAGTTCGGCCAGGTACACGCTCCCGATGTCCCCGCTGCCGAGGCGCTGGACGAATCTGAGGTCGGTGAGGGAGAGCTGCCGGCGGGCCCCGCCGACGGGCCCGGCCTCCGATCCGGCCGAGACGGTGGAGATGGTCTCGGAGCCAGATCGGTCCGATGAGTCGAAACTCATGCTGTTGAGATCGTCGGCTAGATCGTCGGGCATCGCGCACCGCTGCTGCTGTCGTCTCTAAAGAGAGAAATCGTTGGAATGAGGTGAGAGGGGGAAAGAATGAGGGGGGATTTTGAAGGGGGCTGCGGTTTGGGCCGGCAGCATTTAGTTGGGCCATGTGGTGGCCTGGACTCTTGAGTGATTTTGTATTGGGTTTGGGGGCTTTGATAGATGGGGCCCCAAACGCCCAGGGATGCTGCAAATGGGTTTGGATTTTACTTGACCAATATGGGCCCACGGATCCGCTAATGGACAGCTAAGTGCTATGATTTTATCGGATGGTTCTTCTTGCTCACCAACTGTCTGCTAAAGTTTAGACGTAATATAATTTAAGGATCAACAATTTTAGGGGTGTCGGCGGATACAAACTTGTTTATTGGTTTTTTATTGCCAACCAATCAAGATTCGGAAATACTTAACATTTTTTTTCTTGGGGAATTTTTTTATTTCTAACCCATGAGAAAAGATCCCCTTGTCAAAAAAACTCCTGATGCTTTGTTTTTGTATAAAAAACTCATCAAATACCAAACTTTGTCAGTGAAACTCCATGCCTCCGCGCTTCATAGTCACATGGGTGTAGATTGAGGTTAAATGTCTAAAATATCACTTTGAAGTGTGTCAGAACTTGCTGATGCAAGTCATGTGAGGCACATTAAATATCTCTGTCCTGCAAAAAATAAAAGTGTACAGCTTCTAAAACTATCCATATGCAATGTCGAATCTTATCCACCTGGGGGCTATTTGTTTCGCGTAAAAGGCTGTAAAAGGCCGTAATTTATGAATGACTTACAGCTCAATTACAACTACGGTGTTTGTTTGGACCGTTATTCGTAAAAGACTTACGCAACCCAATTATTACTCACTTGCAACCGAATTACCACTCACTTATAACTCTGATTTCATCTCAATTTTGCATTATTATTGTCATATTTGCACATTTATCTTGATTATTTTTTATTTTAACATTGCTATTAATCCTCTTTTTTTATTATGGTGTGTAGTTACTTAAATGAGAAGATATGGATACAAGAACCTTCTATTTTATCCCTAATCCTATCTAATTTTGGGTTTCAATTTAAATCAATTTGAAATCAAGAGGAGAAAAGGATATATCATCATCTTCATATTCAAATTCAAAATCAGAAGATATACGTGTAAAAGATGGATGTGATAAAGGTAATCCTAATGGAGAAAAGGAGGATAATTCAAATTAAATGGAGATCAAAATTAATTCAGACTCGGATTCAAACTGTACAACTTTTAGTATTCGGATCATAACTTTTACTATAGATATACAAATCTCATGATTTAAGATGCTACAGAAAGAGGGCGTGAAGGGTACAATTATTATGTTTACCACTCTATCCAATTCAGCCATCTGATTAGTCATATTTAGCAAAAAAACATGCCAACTTGCTGCAGAATTGAATTCCTGTATTGAATTAAGATTGAGTTAAACTTTCTAATTTGTATCCTATTGTGATTAGCTCTGAGGCCCATTTAAAGAGCTGAAATCTCTCATAATCAAGTATCTCCACATCAGAGATCATAACTTAGGAGTTTTTCTTTAGTTTCTCTTCTAAATTTCTTGTAAGTTTAGTCTTTGTACGAGGAGGAAGACGACCATTGTGATTGAATCGTGACAATTAATAAATAGGTTCTACCTTTCTTATTTATTTGTTGGTTTTTAATTTTGTTTTTTTATTTCTTGCTTTCTTTTAGTTTATTTGTTTACCATGATGTTTAGGTAGATCTTTTCTCATGACTTGCTAAGATATCACCACCATCACATCTAATATCTACTAGATAACCGGATTAGATCATATACATGCCTACTCCAATTTTTATTCTTAAAGACTCATTAGAGTAAGCAACTAGGTTAAACACTTTTTAATTGTTCTTCTTAATCTATACTTGATAAAAATCTTGATGTTTTAATGTTCAACTTTAATAAGTGTTACGGTTAAAGATTTGCTTGTACTTTCTAATGATATTCTTACTCTATACTTAACCGACAATCTTGATATTGTAATGTTACATCTTGGTTAGTGTTATTTCAACCCGTACCCTAGTTTTGTCCTATATATCTTACTTGATCTTGTAGTAAATATCATGTTTAGGATTTGAAGTGAAGTAATTATCTATCTAGTATTAGCATGTACAGTGGTTGATTATTAGTAAGCTGTGAATCTTTCTTTTAGATTAATTTTTTATCCACATACAATCCATCCCTTCTTTTCCACATTCTTTAAACAGAGAAGATAATAAGAAGACAATATTACTGAAAAGCTTCCATCGCATCTCTCCCTGAAGCTCAACCCATTTAGCTCTTGCTACAACGGTTAAATTGTGAAAGATTCAGAGTCAAAACCAATCACATACATTTTTCATATTTCTGTATTCTTTTTGGCATCAAATTTGACGCCGTTACCGGGGAGGGAACGGTATACATTTTTTTCTAACTAAATTCTTCTCTATTTGTGTAAAAATCATTAAAAAAATATATTCCCCATGGCCTATCTAAATTCATTTGGTTACAATTCATCTGATAGGTCAAGACATCTTTCCATCCATCAATCTCTTTTCCAAATTATCATGACTATTCCCACCCCACTTTTTCATCTTTTACATCCTATCTTATAATTGGGTGCAATTATTGTAACGCCCCGATCCCGTAGGTACGGGGACGTTATGGCGACGTACATACGCGAGGTGGAAACAACCACACGCGTACGTTAAGCCTCAGTATAGGGAATTACCACCATAGTTATAAGGGTTCCAGCCGGAAATAAGTACATGAATACCTGCAGCAAAAAGGTGAGTGATCATAACAGATAGGAAAAACAGGGACAAATAAGATAGCAGAAATAAATCATCAAGATACCTATGAATAATCCCGGTGAGGAATCTCCTATGTGACTCCAAGGCACGCTTTGATACTACGGTAACTCGAGTCTCCAATCTGGGCACGCAAACCCAGGGTCGTTAGAAAGCGACCTAGTGAGTGGTAAAATGAAGGAGGCAGTAATATATACTATAGTAATACAAGCACGATACTAAGATATATACATGATGGTGTACTAGTGATACCATATAATAAGCATATACGAACCAGTGGAAAAATATAAACATGTAAGCAGTAGAAATATATAAGCATATTATCTTTTAATACCATCACTACCTAGCCGGTTATTATCTGGTCATGTCTATAGTCGTATCCAGTTTATATCATAAATAATGTCGACTAGTGGTGACGTGATAGAAGCGAACATGCAGGTGAGCATATGCAATATGAACATGCAAGTGAGCATATGCACTATAATCACAATACTGTGTTGTGCATCTACAGTACTGATGTCTGCAAGGTATACAGAAAACAGAATAGATGTAATGCAGATATGCATAGTATGCCATCACAGAAAGTGTAACTTGTACCAGGTAAAGTAACAGAGTATACATGTAACATGATATCGAATAAATGATCAGGAACAGTAACAAGTACAACTAAACATGTATCAGGCAAGTCATGTCATTTATACAATAGTAGCAATCAGTACCACCTGGTATTTTAATCAATCTCTTCCAGTGTCCCATACCACTGGTAGTTCCTACTGGAGCCCGCACTCCAGTCGAACCCATCCGGACATGGCCTACGGGTACCATTATCCAAACGAGAGAGTGACCAAATAACAAGTGTTCCCGATGTCACTATTGTGTATACTGTTTTATTATGTTAATTGGAAACCCATGGTCGAGGAGTTCTTATCGGGTAAGTGTATGCCGTGCATACCCGGGATCACGGTCTTTATCAAACCCCTGGCTGCTAAGACCAGAGCCCTCCGCTAAGAGGGGAACAATAATCAAGTAACAAGAGCTCATGGAGAAATTGGTAGGTAGCACTACCATCCTCTGCAGTGGGAGAACAATATGGATCCAGTACATCACCCGATAAGATCTAATCAACCGTCAAGTCTCCCCCATACCCAAGTTAACTTTATGATCTAATACGTCAAGTATCCAATGTAACAAGAACAACTACTGTACATGATACGGGTAACATGATAACTGGACCAGAGCTCTGTTGATAGCATAGAACAATATAACATGAATAATATAACGGGAAACAAGAACAATAGATGTAGGCTGTCTAAAAATCACTAATGGACAAGCCATTAAAAGGCAGAGTTTCAGCATCAAGGCGCGTGGGCTCGACACCCGCGCCTCAGCATCAAGGCGCGTGGGCTCGACACCCGCGCCTCAGCATCAAAGCGCGTGGGCTGACACCCGCGTCTCAGTTATGACCGCCCTGGTTATGGGGCCAGTCGCCGCCCACATAGCGGGGGAGGTCAGCCCCTCACCGTGGAGCATTTTTAGGGGGCACGTTCACCCCCTAGGACCTCTATAAATAGACTCGTTTGCTATGAGGTCGAGGGGACGATAAGAGGAGAGTGGCAATTGGCGATCAGCAATCAAAGACATTTGGTGATAAGAGGATCGGCAATCAGACGACCAGACACGGCAGAAAAAGGAGAGAGCTCAACTCTTCGTCAAGCTTGCTGCGTACAAGCTACTCTTTGCCTACCTTCTCTTTGAGAGTTTTGGTGGACAAGAGCTGTGCTACTCTTTCTACCAGCCGAAGAGAAGATCCCTGACGATTCCGACGGTCATCCGATCAACGGAGAACAAGATTCACTCTCCACCGCCACACGAAGAACCCAGCATTAAACAAAGGGAGGATTCAAGACTCAACATCCTCCCTCCCTTGTAACTGGAAGGAAAAGTTGTTTTTGTTGTAATCTTTTCATCTGATTCAAGGAAATTTTACAGTCAAGACCTTCTTTCTCCTTTTTTCTGGCGCGTACAAGAGATGGCGACTCCGCTGGGGACTACATTTGTCACTGACGAGCAAATCGTGGCGCAGGATGACGTCCTCCGTAAGGGAAAGATGGTCGAATCGCTCATTGTCGAGTTCGACCAGGCGAAGTACGAAGAGTTTCTCTCTTCCGGCTCCAAGAGCCCAAAGACCCGCGTCTGCCGCCGGGTCTCGACAGGGAATGGCCCCGAAGCCCGATCTGTGGCTCTCTCGGGCGCCCCTGCTGCCAACTGTGCCAAGCAAGGTGCACGCGCCGACGCCTCTCAGAAGGCCCGCGTGGCCCCAGGCACAACTGCCTTTGCGACCAACCGCGTCGCACAGAACACCCGCGTCAGCGTCTCTCAGGAGACCCGCGTGGTTAAAATCCCTGATATTCAGCATCAGGATGTTGTTGGTCTCTCTCCGCCTCCGCGACGCAACCGGAACGCTGAGCGTCGACAGAGGAGACGCGCGCGCCAGCTGCAAGTTGGAACCTCTGGTTGTCTGACTGACTGAGGCTGGACGCAGCATACAAACTGGCGCCTTGCTCGCGCCCCGCGAAGTCCGCGTTTGGCGGCTCAAACGCGAGATTCCTCCAGTTGGGTCCTCTGAGGACCAACTCACCAAACGCCAAGGTGAAGCCTCTGTGCCTCGTCAAGCACAAGAGGCACGCGCCCATAGACGTGGGGCCCAGCAGCCCACTCTCTCTCAAGTGTCTCTGCCCCGACACACCAAACAGCAACGCGACAGGCGCGTCTTGCTCAACAAAGACGCCAGACGCGCGCTGAACAGCTGCGGCATGAGAACCGCGTCCCTGAAGCCTGCGTCCAGGCTGTACGGCATATGGATGCCTCCCGTCTTCGACGTTGCGAGGCTAACTTGTTCAATCCCCCTCCCATGGACTTGAGGGATTATTTGACGAAGAAAAGAAGTGTCAATCAGGCCACTTCGTCATGTTGCTGCCAACGGCTCATCCATATGCTCTCTGAGTGCCGTTGCGGATCAGGCGTGCACCGGCAGTCTTTAGTCAGACAGCTGACCCTGATTCCCCCGTCAGCTAAAAGAAGACGCTCCCACAGAAGGAGAACCTTCTCTGACATTGAGTACCCGGAGCTCACTGCGAATATGACAAGCAGGAGCAAGGGAAAACAACCTGCAGTCAGCTCTGACGAGTCTGACTCTGAACCGGAAGGAGTGTACCGACACACTCGCACCCGGACTGGGGCCATTCCCCAATTGACTATAATGCCTTAGCCCATGGCATTAACGATTCTCACTCTGCCGTAGCGGAATCAAGGGCTTCGAACTCTTCCGTCGAGAAGGAGACCTCTGCCTACATGACAGGCACTCCTGAGGAGACGGCTAAACGTTTAGAGCAGATCCAGAAGGCACAAATGGATATGATTCTTTCTCAGCAGGAATCTATCAACTCCCTCAAGCAGGCGATTGCACAGCTGCTCGAAGACAGGAGGAGGTCCCCTCCTAAAAAGTCAAAGGGCAAAGGGAGAAAGGGAGAAAGCTCATCTTTCGAACCTTCTGAGGAGACGCGGCGATCTACTTCTGGCTCGTCCAAGTCCTCGTCGCGAGTAAAAGGCGACCAAGATCCGGGGAAGGCTCATGCTAAAAGAATGAGTCAACTGGAGCGACGCCTCGAGGCCCTTGCCAATCGCAAAGACCTCCAAGAAGCAGGAGTAGTCCGGCCCTACCCGGCTGAATGGGACTTGGTTCCGTACCCGCCCAAGTTCAAAGCTCCAACTCTCCAAGCCTTTGATGGGAAGGGGTCACCCAACCAGCACATCTACTACTTCAAATCTCAAACCGGGAATGTAGTAGATAATGACGCCATCCTGGCGCGCCTGTTCATCAGCACCCTGAAAGGGTTGGCCTTTGAATGGTTTATGAAGCTCCCAGAAGGTTCTATCAAGAACTGGGGCGATTTGGAGAAGCTGTTCTTAACACGCTTCTTCGAGGATGACTCCGAAGTCACGATGCCCACTCTTTTGGCTACCAAACAACGAAAAGGGGAGTCCGTCAAATCTTTCGTGGAAAGGTTTCGGAACGTGGCACTCCGGTGTCCAAGCGGTATGACCCAGGCCACCCTGGTGGAAACATGCCGCCACAATCTCCAAACCTCACTCCTTACTCAAATAGGAGTTGCTGAAAGCCGCACCTGGAAGCAATTAGTCCAACAAGGTGAACAGGCTGAGGAGATTGTCGCCTGCGTCAGAGCGGAGGAAGGTAAGCCTAGGCCGGAAAGGTCGACAAGGCGTGCGCCAGACACATCCCTCCAAACAAAGCGGAAGGATAATTTGGCAACGGAGACCAAATCTCCCGCCAAGCCTCAATCAGGCAAGGCGAGTGGCTCTTCAAGCCAGCCACGCGCCAACAAGCAATATTCCTTCAAGGAGGAACATGTCGATTCACTCTTTAAACTACTCAACAAGAGCAACCGATTGAAGCTCCCTGAAGCTAGGCGCCCCGAGGAAGTCGGCAAGACCGACAATCCCACCTATTGCTTGTACCACAGGATGCTGGGGCACCCTACTAAGAGCTGCTACGTCTTCAAGGACATCCTTCAAGCCCTGATTGACGCGGAGGTGTTAAAGCTCTGACCAGAGCAGAAGAAGGTGACGGCTAATGTGACGTCAGTTCTCCAGTTCGGAAGACAACCCCCAACACCTGCGGGGGCGGCCCCTATTCCAAGAGGAGAGCTGAGAATGGTCAACACAGACCCTCACCAGCAGCAAGCAAAAGGCTTGGCACCCGTCCCTACACCTCAAGGGGAAATCATGTGGGTCCACCCAGACCTTGTCAACGAACAACAATGGACTACTGTGACCAACAGGAAATCCAAAGGCAAGGCAAAGGCCTCATCCTGCAATGTGGTGGGTGCCTCCTCTCGAGAAGCCGAGACTGATGTTCCCTCGTTAACCGACTCAGAGGAAGAAACAATAGTCTTGGCCACAGAGCCCAACCCATCGATGGCGGGAACCCGGTCAGGACAGCCCTACTTGAAGCAGTATGGCGAAACGGCGGCAACCCCTCCACAACCAGCTGCAGAGCCAACCAAGCCCTCCACAAAACAACTGTGGAGAAACAGAAGGAGACTCGATTTTCTCGAGCCCTTCAAAAGGGCATCGCGGAAGGATCTACGGCGCCTTACCGCTTTGATGTCCTGGCTCAATTGGCCAACATCCCGGCACGCATTACCTTGTATGAACTTCTTAGACTATCAAAGTCGACCAGAGAAGCTCTACAAGAAGCACTGGCAAATGCCGAGGTCTTCATGACCCAGGTGCCGAAAGAGGAAGATGTAGAGGATTGCCTCCACACCTCCCCAAATGCTCCCTGCATTATCTTCACAGCAGATGACATGCAGGTTAAAGGGAAGCATGATCGACCCCTGTATTTCACAGGGTATATCGGATCGTCTGAGGTGAACCGCATTCAGGTAGATCCAGGGTCCGCATTGAGCATCATGCCTCGCCGGGTCATGCAGCATCTGGGCATTCCTACTCATTGCTTGAGCCCTACTCAGACAACTATCTATGGGTTCAATGCCAACCAGACCCGTCCGATGGGGAAAATCAAGCTCAAATGCCAGATTGGAAGCCTCAAGTCGGAAGTGACATGCTACGTCATCGACGCCGACACTTCCTACAATCTATTGCTGGGACGACCGTGGATTCACCGCAACTCCATCGTTCCTCCACCCTCCACCAAGTCATGAAATACATTGACGGGAGTGGAAAGGTGCAGACGTTGATTGCCGAAAGGTATCCGTTCAAAGGGGTCGAGAATTATTTCACCGACTCTTTGCTGTACCAAGATCCGGTGGAGACGGATGAAGTCCCGCGACTAGAGGAGCCAGACTCTGGTAACGAAGCTGACACCGAGCCCGAGAAAGAAGAGTGCCTGTGGGAGTTAGAACCACTTGTAAAGAGCACCAATAAGCTCGATGTTGATAATACCACCGACGATGTAGGCGGTTGGTATATTAATGAAGATTTAGATTTTGCGTATTTTTCTGTGTTTGCTTCTGATTCAGTACCATCAGACACTAGCACCGAAGTAGACGATGACCCCTGGTCGGCAGTAGATGCTTTGACATCGTTGCATGTACCAGTGAAGTCGTCCTTCGAGACATACCAAGATAATGGTAATGTGCAAGAATCTATATTTATGGTTCCAGCAAGACGAAAAGGCCAAAAACCAATTCTTTTTGGGCGAATCTCGTCTGAGCCAATGCCCTGCGAAGACTCGGGAAGTGAGGAGGAGTCCCCTCAGTTCGGTCATTATGAACCAAAAGCACTCAAAATGATGAGATGCATGGGGTACGACCTGACCAACAGACCCGGGTTGAACTTCGGCAAAGGAAGGAGGACGCTGCTTCGATCCTTTGTGCCGAAAGGGAAGGCCCCTGATTATTATCATCAGACGCGCCGGGGGTTGGGCTATGTATCGACTCCGGTCCCATCAGCCTCCGATTCTCAAGAATTGTTGAGCAACGATTACTCTTCAGACACATCATCTTGGGAGTCAGATGTCAGTGTCGGCAGCATCTTCAAGGAACTTTCAGTGAACATGGTTTCGACAAGCCACCTGGAAGATGGAAATGAAGAAATGATCCAATCTGATACAGATCCTTGGATCAAACATTTAAATGCTCTTTGGGACACTCGCTTTGAACAGCGCGAGCCACCCACAGAAGACAAGGTTGTTCAAGTCAACCTAGGAGATGAGGCTAACCCTAAGCCCATCTTCATAAGTGACGGCCTGTCACCTTCGGAGAAGAAGGATCTAATATCTCTTGTACAAGAATATATAGACGTCTTCGCCTGGAATTATGAGGACATGCCAGGACTCGATCCTCAGGTGGCTATGCATCGCCTCAACATCAATCCGGACACAAAACCTGTCAAACAACAGCAGCGACGGTTCCGTCCAGAGATAATGGAGGCAATTCAATCAGAAGTTAGAAAACTTATTGATTCTGGCTTCATCAGGGAAGAACAACATCCCGACTGAGTAGCCAACATTGTCCCAGTTGCCAAGAAGAACGGAAAGATCCGGATCTGCATCGACTTCCGTGATCTAAATGAGGCTTGCCCCAAAGACAAATTCCCACTGCAATCACAGATGTCATGATTGACAACACTTGTGGATTCGAACGAATGTCCTTCATGGATGGATTCTCAGGATACAATCAAATTAAAATTTATCCTGATGATGAAAAGCATACCTCCTTCAGGACACCTCTAGGGGTATATTGCTACACCGTCATGCCCTTCGAACTGAAAAATGCAGGGGCAACCTATCAAAGGGCCATGAACGCCATTTTCTATCAGCAAATACGCAAAACGGTGGAATGTTATGTTGATGACATCGCGGTAAAAAGTCGCACTAAAGGTGATCACATAGCGGACCTGAAGGTGGTCTTCGACAACATGCGGGCTCATCAATTGAAGATGAATCCCACAAAGTCCTTCCTGGGGGTGGCCAGTGGTAAATTCTTAGGATTTGTTGTAACATCCACCGGAATTCACTTGGACCCGGAAAAGGTCCGCGCTATCCGGGAGATGCAACCCCCGAGAAATCTCAAAGAACTCAGGGGATTGCAAGGACGATTGGCGTACATCTGCAGGTTTATCTCAAATCTCTCCGGAAGATGCCAACCCTTCGCTAAGTTAATGAAAAAGGGTGTCTCATTCATTTGGGATGACGCTTGCCAACAAGCGTTTGAGAAAATCAAGCAATACCTCACCCAACCACCAGTCCTTGCAGCTCCGTATCGGGAAGCCTTTCTGGTATACGTCCGAGCAATGGATCATGGTAGGCTAAACTATAAACGTCATATCAAAAGTCAACCCCCTGAGGTTACTTATGACTAAACCTTCATCATTAAACGGCCGACTGGCAAAATGGGCCATATTGCTCTCCCAATATGAGATGCACTTTTTGCCACAAAAGGCCATTAAGGGACAAGCGGTGGCGGATTTCCTAGCTGAGCACCCAAATCCGAGGGCAGCCAAAGTCTACGAGGATCTCCCAGATGAAGTTGCTGAAGTCTGCCTGACTCAGACATCGTTCGAAAGTCAAGTATGGCGACTTTTCTTCGACGGTGCATCAAGAACAAGCCCAAAGGGACACGTAGTAGCAGGGGTAGGAGTAGTACTCGTATCCCCACAAAATTATGTGATTCCCCGAGCTGTCTCATTAACTGAGCCTTGTTCCAACAATGTGGCAGAGTACAACGCTCTTTTGATTGGGATGCAATTCGCCGATGAGATTGGCGTTAAAAGTCTCGAGGCATACGGCGATTCTAAACACATCGTCAGCCAAGTTCGCGGGGAGTACGAAGTCAGACATGAGGACCTAGTACCCTACCATAACGCAACTATCCGCATGGCCGAGGGATTTACAAGCTTCTACATCGACCATGTACCGCGCAGGCAAAATGCGCACGCGGATGCACTCGCATCCCTCGCGGCCTCCTTAGCTCTTCCAGCCGGAGCAATGGAGAAGATATTCGTCTACAGCCATGACCTGTATTTCCCGAGAAATGCTCTCGAGGGCTATCAGGAGTCAAAGGGAGATTGTCAAGGCAAAGAAGCACTGGAATTGTCAACCTGTCCGAGCTTAAAGATTGGCGATTCCCCTACATTGATTTCATCTTATACGACATTCTCCCTGAAGACACCAAAGAGGCGGCTGCCATTCGAAAGAAAGCCCCCAAATTCTACTATAATGCGATTACACGAACATTGTATCGTCGATCGCATGACGGGATCTTACTCCGATGCCTTTCACCAAAAGAAGCCCAAGAGGTATTGAGAGAAGCCCACGACGGTATGTGTGGAGCCCACCAACCTGGCCCAAAACTGGCACATCAACTCCAAAGATTGGGTTACTATTGGCCCAAGATGGTTGCCGACGCCGTCACCTATGCTAAAAGATGCCACGCTTGTCAAGTGCATGGCGATTTCATCCATCAAGCACCAGGGTATCTCCACTCTACAACTCTACCTGGCCATTTGAAATGTGGGGGATGGATGTGGTTGGCCCTATCAGCCCATCATCATCAAAAGGACATCGGTTTATTTTGGCAATAACCGATTACTTCTCTAAATGGGCCGAAGCCATCCCTTTGAAGGAGGTAAAATCGTCTAACGTGATCAAGTTCGTGAAACATCATGTTATTTACCGTTTCGGTGTACCTCGGCGAATCGTCCATGACAATGGACCTCAGTTCATCAGCCAGGCTTTCCAAAGATTCTGCGCTAAGTTCAGAATCCAGAGTGTGTCCTCAACGGCATACTATCCTGCCGCTAATGGCCTCGCAGAAGCTTTCAACAAGACTATTGGCAAGCTTCTCAAAAAGTTCGTCTCGAAAAGTCAACGAGACTGGGACGACAAACTGGGTGAATGCTTATAGGCCTATCGCACAACTGTGCGAACCCCAACTAAAGCTACGCCATTTTCTTTGGTATACGGATGTGAAGCCGTGCTCCCACTGGAAATCCAAATTCCATCTCTACGCGTCGCCTTGACAGCGGAGATGACAACAGAGGAGAAGCATTGACAGCGACTCCAGGAACTGGAGGCCTTAGATGATAAACGTCTGCAGGCCCAACAACAAATCGAGCTTTACCAAGCTCGTATTACCAGAGCCTTCAACAAGAAAGTTAAAATGCGAACTTTCAAGAAAGGCGATCTTGTCTTAGCCGTCAGAAGACCCATGGTAATGACGCACAAGACAAAAGGAAAATTTCAACCCAAATGGGAAGGACCATTTGTAGTAGAGTCAGTCTACTCAAATGGGTCATATCGCCTCATAACCTCAAATGGCGATACACTCATGATGCCGATCAATGGCAGGTTTCTGAAGAAATACTATCCTTAGATGGTATTCTTCCGCTGATCAAGTTAAAAGTACACCTCTGATCAAAGTAAGAAGAATTTCTTCATTATAACATCCGACGCCCCCGACGGCTAAGGACAGAGGAAAATGTTGGCTTCTAAGCCCAACATAAGTCTTCGATAACTCATCATGCTGAGGGGAATAGTATGGCTAGCCCAACTCAAACGATAGTTGGTAAAGGCACCTCAAATCCGTTAATAGCTGAGGGTTTGCTAAAAATCCAAGTGGACTTGGCTCCACTCTTTCCTCCAAAATCCCTAACCAATTCTCATCCACAGAATGGTAGGTCTACAAAATACAACCGTTACTAAGTTAAACACTATACCTCTGGTAATGGAAACTTTTCAATATTCCTTGTCGAGTATAAATTTTGTTTGTCAACTCTACACGGAGTATCGAACTTTCAAATTTGCCAAGTTAACACTATACCTCTGGCACTTCAAATTTTCACTTGTCAATATTAACCAATAGAATGACAGGTCCTCAAATTGCTCTTATCATGAGTCAATCTTTGTCAAGTTAATACTACACCTCTGACAAATTACTGTTAAAGTTTAACACCACACCTCTAAACAGTAATCAGGTTTCTGTCAGGTTAATATTACACCTCTAACAGTCACTTTTCTTTAGACTTTCATATCGAACCTGAAATGGATGATGCTAAGTTAACATTACACCTCTAGCATCAAGTCATTGCTAAGTTAAACAATACACCTATGGCCATGACTTTCCCTCGGACTTCCTTATACAAGCCGAGATGACCAATGCCAAGTTCAATATTACACTTAGCATTACCCTCACTGTCAAGTTAAACATTACACCTATGACAGTGACACTTCTGAGTTAAGTTAATATCACACCTCTGACTCACATCCTTGTCAAGTTAACATTACACTTCTGACAAGACCGCTTTCAACCCGTTAAGTTAATATCACACCTCTAACGGTAACAAACTTCCCTAGATTCCCACGAGTCTAGTCTCACTTGTTATTCTCTTCAACAGAATAACAAGTCTACCTAAAAACATTGTTAGGTTAATACTACACCATCAACAGTGTTTCCATCAAATCCCCAGCTGAACTCAATCAAGTTAATCCCAAACACTTGATAAAAGTTCACCCTCCCTGGGGGGTACCAATTCTACTTGTCACTTTCTCTCATAAAGTGGCAGGTCCACAAAAAAAAAAATTATTTCTTCTCTGTCAAGTTAATATTGCACTCTGACAGTATTGTGAAAGTTCCTGAAATAGGGTCTTTCCCTACAAAATTTGACTTATTAAGATTATCATCATAATTTTGACAAAGTCAAGGATTTTCTGCTTCTATGAGTCTAACTGAAGACAAAAAAAAAGTTCAAGACAATGAAAGAGGCAAAAAGAAAAGTGTCACTTTTATTTATTTCCAAGCATATGAAAGTGATACAAAACGCTCTCTTATACAATAAGATTGAGTGTTACAATTAAGGAGTACAAAGAAGTCCCTCTCTCTCTCAGAGGTTGCACTCACTCCTTGAAGCCGCATCTAATTCCAGGTGCACGGTGGCTGAAGAAGTGCCAAATTGTGGCCACGATCACAAGCTGGTTGCACCACGATGCATGATGTAAACACCGAAAGAGCCCTAGCTGACTAAGCTAAGAGCAATGGTGTTCTTGAGGTCTGGTGGCAGCAGATAGTCCTGCAACCCTTCGTTCATGAGCATCTCTTTCCCCAGCAGACCATCCAGCAGACATGAGGAGTCCTCGATGTTACTTCTGGAGTGGGAGAGGAAGAGGATCCTATCTGCCACCTTATCCACCGTAGCCCCCTCGCCGCCATACTTATCCTGACCATCTCTTGCCAGCAGGCATGACCGGTGCAGTGGATCTGAAGAGACCTTGGCGAGGGTCGAGTCCTCGTCAGGGACATAATATATCCCCTTGTGGACGACGAGGACCATAATATATTCCCTTGTGGACGAACGTCGAACAAGTCCGCCGGCTGAAATATTCTTAAAGGGGCCCAGCGAACCTGAAAAAGGACGATCAAGCCTACCTACAAGGAATAAACAGGGGGGTTAGAAAAATCTGGAACTTAGTATACTTCAACAAAGAAAACTAAGTGACAGACGCAGCTATTGTCGAAGACTTCAGACGCGAGAATGAGCCCGCGCAGTGAGTCAAAATACCGCGTCAACAGAAGCAGACGCGAATCAAAACTGTGCCAACACACAAGATTCAAACGCGGTCTCATTTTGTGCCCGCGCCTAAAACACAAGGCGCAAAAAGGACTCAGACGCCGAAAATTGCCATCTCCCTGTCGAGGGAACAGGGGTGCAAAATTCGGGTCTGAAACCCTCAGCCCGAGTTGGAATTCATTCAAGTCAGTGGCCTTAAAACGCGAGCCTCATGAACAAAGTTAGCACCAAGTGCCAAAGACTTCTGTACTCGCGTCCAAGGAAGTTTAAGTCGGCGGCGCAAATTCCAGAAGGAATGCACCAACTCAGACTTCATGAGGAACCCAGATGATGATGATGCCAAAGTGCAAACTGTGGGTAGACTAGAAACATCACGGCAAGTCGGGATGCATACCAGCAGAGGCTTCTGTCAAGAGTTTAACTCTCTGCATCAGAATATGGACATGGAAGGTGATCAGAGAGACACTTTGTCCTGAAGAGACCAAACAGAAGCATGAAAGCTCTGGGTCATCTTCTTCCCTGGAGTCGTCTTCATCCATGAAGACAGTGCCCCTGTTAGAAACTCTGAAGAAAGCGGAAGTTCTCAGAGCAATCGTTCTCTTAAGGGAAAATGGTCTAAAATCGGGACTGCTAAAGAAGGCGAACCCCTATTTATAGCCGCTCCTGGTAACCGTCATTAATGGGTCATCAATGGGAACCGTCGCCCTTAATGGCCGCACGATTGTCAAAGTCCAATGGGACGCTGACAGTGAAGGGTCGCTTCGGGAAATGTTGAAGACGCTGGTCTCCAACCGCCAGCGCCGGTTTTACATTAAAGGGTATTAACGCCCCAGTCCAATGAAGAACCGACGCGTGGACAACTGCTTCGGGAAACAACGGATGACCCGGTTCCCAATCGCCAGTGAAGACTTAACTTTCAATCGTCAGTGCAGACTTGACGTTCAAAGATCTCATAAAATCTTTATGTCAGGCCGCATATAACGCCTGGAAGTTACATCGATACGTAGATGGGAAAACCGCGTCCTGGAACCCGCGTCTCCTTTTTCAGAATGAATGACGTCCACCTGCGTTTCGAAAGAAAGTCCGCGTGACTCAGAATCGCGTCCCTTCAGCAAACAGGGCCCAGTTTAAGGGAAAGCACTTGACTCAGCAAAAGACTTAGCCCATTCTGAGATTAATGGGAAAATACACAAGGCTGCGTCCCTCGCGTCGCGTCTTCATTGGCAGGACAGACTCGCATTACTCAAAGCCGCGTTTCTCTCTGCGAGTTGACGCCGCCGCGTCTCCATATGGATTGACGCTGCGTCTCATCAAAAGGACTTAGTTCTATCTGAGTCCTTATGAACTAATGACCGCGTCTCCCTATGGATTGACGCTGCGTCTCATCAAAAGGGCTTAGCTCTGCCTAAGGTCCTATGGGTCAAACGCCGCGCTTCACTTAAAGAACTTAGTCTCACCTAAGTTCAGCATTCACAGTCAGTTAATCAAAGATTGTGATCAAGAGGTCAAATTCATCCACAGCGAGGCAACAATGGAGGTGGAACCAAAAACTTCAAAGACTTTTATTATATCAAAAATGATAAAAGTTAATACAAAACACTCTTAGTGAACAGAGTGTCCTTTTCTAAAAAAAAAAGAGAAGGCTACAAGTCCTGGTCCGCCAAAGAACGGATTTGCTCTCTAAGGCGATGTATCCTATGTTGACGCGCCTTCTCAACCTCCATGAGAGCTCGAGCCCGCAGATCCGCTTCAGACAAAAATCCCTGCGCTTACACTCGGAGGGATTCTAGCTCAGACGAACAAACAGAGAAGTCCGCTTCGGCTTGCGCCTTGGCAACCTCTAACTCCGCTAGCCTCTTTTCAGAGGTAGCAAGCCTCTGTTCGTTGAAGACAATCATGGCTTCAGCCCTGGCTATAACAGCCCGAGAGTCAAGGATAGCCTGCTTTGCGGCCTGTATGATCGCCTCTGACTTCTCGGACTCAATCGCCAGCCTTTGGTGATCAGCCTGGACACGTTCAAGAAGACGAGTGCTATCGGTGATCTTCTCCTCCACCTCTCTTCGCTCCTGCTCTTGAGCAACAAGGAGCCTGTTCAGCGTTTCTTGGGCTTCGTGGGATGAACCGGCATCATCCTCCAGGGACCAAAGCTCTCTCAAATACTGTCCCAGCTGATCCACCAGCAGCTGACTCGCCTGAGCTAGCGAAGGGCCTCCGGCCAACTTGATGTTCTCGACCTGGTTTCCGAGAAACATCTGGGCGAAGTCAAGGGAGCTACCCCTAGTCAGGACGAAATCGATGCATGTTCGCATCGAGGTAAGGAACTGCTGCACCGCCTGGCGTGTCAAAAGCTCCATGATAATCATCCGAAGTGCTCCCCGATCCCCTCTCTCACGGGGTGGGGGATGTAGATCGGCTCTGTTGGTGCAAGAGTTGAGTTGAGCTGACCACGGGTACGGCAAGAGCAGAAGCAGCCACTGGCGCTTATTGGGGTACCACCTCTGCAGGAACCTCCACCGCCGATGACAGGGTAGTGAGCTCGACCTCCTCAGAAATCTCAGCCAAGGCTTGGGCCGTGTGGCCTTCCGGAGGGACACTGACCGTCAGACTCTCTACCTGGGCCCCCTCGGTTCTCTCTGCAAATTATCTCAACATTAGCCAGAATGGTAAAAAGAGAAACATCCGGGACATCAAAACTTCCTTACCAAGCTGGAGGTCCAGAGATGTCGAATCCTTGGGCGAACCCTGCAGAGGAGAAGTCTCCCTGACTTCAGTGGTGGCCACCTCTTCCTGCAGAGGAGACGTCTCTCTGACTTCAGTGGTGGCCTCCTCTTCCTGCAGAGTAGAAGGCTCGGCAGCTGGAGTCTCAACTCCTTCTGGCTGGGTCAACTCGTGCACCATCTCCTCGATATGCGAGGAGGTTGCAGCCTCGGTATCCTCAGCCAATCCTGCAGCATAAAAGGAGAATGATTAAAGCCTCCTCTTCATAATGAAAAGGGAAATCGGGTCAGAAGGTGAAAAGAGTACCTTCAGCAGCAGCAACCGCTGGTGGTGACGTCGTCGCCGGCCCACACCCATGTATTTCCTCCTCCGAGATGTGTGAGAATTTGCTCGGATCAGGAGGGGCGGGTTCGTCACCATAGTCGACCTCATCCTCAAAATCGCTTTCATC
Source organism: Agave tequilana (assembly GCA_038442645.1). Taxonomy (NCBI): domain Eukaryota; kingdom Viridiplantae; phylum Streptophyta; class Magnoliopsida; order Asparagales; family Asparagaceae; genus Agave; species Agave tequilana. Next base: position 5,659 of record JAVJIF010024305.1, on the reverse strand, counting down.
TGCGGATAAGGAAGACGACAGTCCAACGTGAGAGGCCTCGGTAGCCGGAGCCTTGTCTCTAAACACCCCAGTGGTAGGGCTGGGTCAACCATCCGAGGACTGGAGATGAAGACAGAAGGGGACCCAGGCTGTTGTGCCTCATCCCTCCTCTGAGCTGAGGAAGACTCAGGCTGAGCTGAGATCCCCGGATCTCAACATCGCATCCGCTCATTATATCGGCCTCGAGCTGCTCGGTCTCGTCAGTGGCGGTGGGTCTGTCAACAGGCTCCCCTTCCTCTGCAATCCTGAGGCTCCTGCGGTATAACCTGCGGGCATGGACCAAGGGAGTGTCATCCTTGTCCACCTCTCCCTCCCTCGGCTCCCCAACACCAGAAGGGATGTCCGCGGATCGATCGAGAAACTTCGGCCGTCAAGTCTCTCCGAACCTTCTTTGGGGCAGGCTCAGCACTGGAAGTAGAGCCTTGACGACGCTTGCTCACCGCCTGTCGAGCTCTGGTTGGTCGCGGATCCGCCCTTGTTGCTCGCGGCTCCTCCCTTGACCTTCTCCGGCCTCTTTCAGAGCCTTCAGGTACTGCTCGACGCCTCGCGAGCGTTTACCGGACTCCGACCTTGCTTCGAGATTTGCATTGATACTCTCAATGCATGAATACTCCGGAACAAAGTTTGGTGTCTGGTTGATTGGAAATACCAGGAGCAGAAGCTGAAACTCATACGGCACTTTGACCCCTCGATAGGTAGACGGAAAGTTGCTTCCGTCCCTCCGGCCACACTGTAGTACCAAGCCCGAGCACCTTTGAACAAGTTCCTTCGAAGGCGAGTCGAGCATTGGGATTGCCGATGTAGAGTTGATCGTAGCCGAACTGTCGGGCGAAGCGATTCGGCATATATGGCTCGATCGTGCATGAAGTACCTTGCCGGAAAAGCACATACCCAGGCCGGATGTTAACCAACCACCAGAAAATCCCCGTTGATAGCCTAGTGAAATCATCTTAGCCTGCGAGTCGGTAAATAGTTCCCCGAAAGATGCACCAGGAATCTCGGGAAAGCAGCGGTAAGCTGGTAGTTCGAAGCAGACAGAATGCACTTTCGAACGTAATACATGTAAGTATTACACCAGTCAGAACCCTCCAACCGCTGTACAAAAGGGACAAAACCCTCACTCCAAGGCACCAGTGTCATCAGAGAGGGGCAGTGCATCACATACCAAGCCATTAAGTACGTGTAGGGCAGCTCGACCCGAGGGTTGGGGCGCTTCACCGTCGGCTTCCCCTCTGAGTCAACAATCAGCTTGCCATGGGAGTCGACAGCCTTCCCTGCCTCGCAGAAAGCCTGGGTTAACCACGTCGGCAACAATGACTTCATGTGGCAGCGTGGGCACCACACAACGCTTCAGCCACAGCATTAAGAAGCCCGCCAACAATGCTCGATCAGAGATAGGGGTCCGAGCTTGATGGTGAAAGCTTTCGAAGACCATGGCAGGTTCGAAACCGTCCTCATTCGAATCCGTGGTGTAGAAGCCTTCAGAAGCCTGGTCGATCCTGTCTTCAATTTCCTGGTCGGAGCTGGGAGCCAGTCGAGTTATTGGATGGTTTTTCTTATTGACATTGTTGAACAAGTAACTGGCCCAAGACAGCTGCTTGATTCCTCCCGACCTCCAAGTGGTTATCTGGCCGCAAATATGGAAATGACATAGCACTTCCCAATAAGTCTCGTGCATTTGAGGAGACCTTTCTTCATGAGGTTGAGCTCCTCAGTGGTTGGGACATATTCCTCATAGGAGAATCCCTGTTGCAGCCCAGAGACCTCATGCAACTCATGCAGTGCAAGGCCCATCTCTCCGACTGGAGTGAAGAATGTCCCCGTCAAAGAATTGTAACGCTTAAGGACCCCGAAGAAGTTCTGAGAACTCGGCGGGATGCCATACTGCACGGCCCTGACTGCTGGGTACAGTCCCACATGCTCCAGCAGATCTCCAAGATCGGTAAGGACGAAGCTCACCATCCTGCGCCACCAATACTTCTCGGTGGAATGAACCCACCCGGGCGCGCGGAACTCAACCGGAAAATCACCCTCTGCTTTTATAAACGCGTTGAGGAAGGTAGTGCCGAGTTTTGGTATCTCTCCAACTGGGAGCTCAGACTTGCGCGACCCGGGGAACAGGCCAAGAACCGCCCTATCATGACTATCATGACGGTATACCCTCTGGGAACCCAAGTCACTGAGGGTAATCTCAGGACGTATCGGGAAACGTCCCATTTCATCTTCCGAGGGACGGACATGGGTGCGAGATAAGACAGCGGAAACATCCTCTCCATTTCTGAAGAAAGAATCTCCTATCCCCTATCTGACGGACCATCTATAATTTCCGTCATACATGGAATAGCCGCATCACCGATACGATCTCCGAAGAAGAAGGCAGGCTTCTCCAGCTTGATGTGATCATCCATTGTGAATGCTGCATCGGTCATAAGCACCCGAAGGGTCATCATATCAACATTTGAGAGCCTTTTCTGGCGTTCCTGTGACTTGTCAGCAGTCACAGGTACTATCCTTGTAGCACAAAGGCCAGATCACGGTCAGCACCACCTACATGTCCAAAGTGGCGCTTCTTGACGAGTGGGGCAGAAGGGTGTGGCACTGCAAAGAAAAGGACATTTAATTAGACACTTTATCAGAAAATGTTAAGTGTCTATAGTCCAGACGCAGAAGAGATACTGGACGCAGGAATTATCAAGTCCGCGTCCAGACCTGCGAATCTGCGTCCAGACGCAGAAGAAATACTGGACGCAGGAATTATCAAATCCGCGTCCAGACCTGCAAATCCGCATCCAGGCGTAAAACCAGCAGGATCAAGTCCGTGTTTTGCAAACAAGACTTATGAAAATTCTCTAAGTACTTGGGCTCAGGCGCCAGATTCATAAAGACCAGCACCTGATGTCACAGAACGCCAGGATCAAGTTCGCGTTTTGCAAACAAGACTTAGAGAATAAGTACTTGGGCTCAGGTGCAAGATTCATCAAAAACCTGCACCTGATGAAAAAATCTTCAAGTCCGCGTCCGAACTCTTCACAATTAGAAATATTCTAAGTAAAGAATCCGAAATGCAGGACTCACTGTCACCGGGTCATCAAACCCGCGCCTTGGTTATCAACTCAAAGACCGCGTCTGAGACCGCGTCTGAGAATCAAACACGGTTTGTTTTCTGTGTTGACGATTCTGTTAATGGTTCCATGAGCTTCCAGTAATGGCGAAAGTTCAACCCTAAGTGGCGTTATACCTGGGAAAGAGAATGCCTGCGCGGAGGAACCGCCCCTCTGGGCTCGGCGACGGCCGCTCTTGAGGAGGATGCGGTTGACTTGGTCTTGGGTGCCATTGGTGATTAAGAATCCAGTAATGGGGTGAACAGAGAGAAAGAAGAACTCTTTTCTTGAAAACCCTAAACAAGTAAGCTCGGAGAAGAAGAGGTATCTCTCTGACTGTTGCCTTTTATAGGCACAAGATTCGCGCAAGATACGCGGCGCGTGGCTCGATTAGTTCTGCAGCGAGTCATCGCTTGACGCGTGGAGCAAATCAATTTCTCTGCAGCGAAGATCGCGCACCATAGCCCTGCAGCGAGTCATCACTTGACACGTGGAGCAAATCATTTAATGAACCGGGAAGTCCACGCGCCAAAAGGTGAAATCCCGCCGGTTCCCCAGGCCAACTGGCAGCGCAATCATGACATGGCACAGATTCGCACCCAACGGACGCGCCTCTTCGATGGACATGCCCCGTCATCACCGCCATAAATGCATTCAAAAGTCGCGTCTCTCTAAGAAGTTCGCGTCTTTCCAGCCCAGCTGAACATCGCGTCTGCTTTATGGAATATCAGTCGCGTTTCCATTTCCAAAAGACGCACCCCATGAAAGTCGCGTCTTTAAAGCAGTACCATCTCTGCTCTTCAAAAAGAACTGGCGTTCAGTCCTTACTTCTGTAAATCAGTTTTAATAGTACACTGGCACAAGCAGACGATCGTCCACTCCTGGCTTAAAACGCGTCCATGACAGACTAAAAGCAATCGGGGAGGTTTAGACTGTGTATCTAGACACTCAACACGATCAACTCTGGTGGCCTCAAAGAGTTCAACAGTACACTCACGAAGACCAACTCCAGATAAGATCAAATCCGGAGCATTAACAGTCCAGTCATGGAGGTGAATTCAGCTAGAGTCCAAAGTATTTCGAAATCCGTCCCAGTTAACTGCGGAATATCGAAAACTTTGGAGGGGGTTCTGTATCAAGGCGCGTGGGCTCGACACCCGCGCCTCAGCATCAAGGCGCGTGGGCTCGACACCCACGCCTCAGCATCAAGGCGCGTGGGCTCGACACCCGCGTCTCAGCCTCAAGGCGCGTGGGCTAACACCGCGTCTCAGTTATAACCGCCTTGGTTATGGGCCAGTCGCCGCCCATATAACGGGAGGTCAGCCCTCACCGTGGAGCATTTTTAGGGGGCACGTTCACCCCCTAGGACCTCTATAAATAGACTCGTTTGCTATGAGGTCGAGGGGACGATAAGAGGAGAGTGGCAATTGGCGATCAGCAATCAAAGGCATTTGGTGATAAGAGGATCGGCAATCAGACGACCAGACACGGCAGAAAAAGGAGAGAGCTCAACTCTTCGTCAAGCTTGCTGCGTACAAGCTACTCTTTGCCTACCTTCTCTTTGAGAGTTTTGGTAGACAAGAGCTGTGCTACTCTTTCTACCAGCCGAAGAGAAGATCCCTGACGATCCCGACGGTCATACGGTCAACGGAGAACAAGATTCACTCTCCACCGCCACACGAAGAACCCAGCATTAAACAAAGGGAGGATTCAAGACTCAACATCCTCCCTCCCTTGTAACTGGAAGGAAAAGTGTTTTTTGTTGTAATCTTTTCATCTATTCAAGGAAAATTTTACAGTCAGACCTTCTTTCTCCTTTTTTCCGGCGCGTACAATCGCATATCAACAGCTCTCATGTCTAGTAACTGTAATATCCATATCAATAACAGGAAACAATCATATAACATAACTACGGTACCATGGAACAATAATACATGTAGTATGAACGGGAACCCATATGACAAGAATAAAGAAACCATACATGCATGTGTAACAGTGAGAATCCATATACGATGATAACAACCAAGAATATGACATGCGTAGTCCATGCATTGGAATATCGGTGTACTAATGAAACATCTATGAGTAGCAATAATCCGTGTAATATCTCTGTGATAGTACCTGTAATAACAGTGATCAGTGTATCATATAATCCCATGTCCAGTGTCCGTGTAATGATGATCCCGGTGCATGCAATACCGGTGTCCTGCATTCATATCTAGTGACAGTGTAGTGTGATCTGATACCGTGGCTCAGTATCTATGTGACGATAGTTATCTAACTGTGATACATGACATGAACATGAAATAATAGTGTCCAAACATATGGTGAACTAGTGGTCCGAGTGTCAGTGGTTGTGCAGGTATGATGACCGTGTCCGAGTTGTCTCTGTCAGTATTTATTGGTATTATAATTACCTTCTTATCTGCATTCTATGTGCAGGTATGATGACCTTGTCCGAGTTGTCTCTGTCAGTATTTATTGGCATTATAATTACCTTCTTATCTGCATTCTAAATC
>JAVJIF010024304.1:0-59635 GCA_038442645.1 Agave tequilana | reverse complement strand
TCCTCTATTTATTTATCTTACCGTATGTTTTCCTTCATGTTTATACTCTACAATTTTTCTACACAATGAAAAAAAAAAAAAGTCCTACACACTTAAAAAAAAAATACTACACGCAATTTAGATTGAAAATATCTACACCATATTAATAGAAATATAATATTAATTTGTTATCTTTACTCTTATTTGTTTGTTTTAGATATCTGTGTACATGACTGTTCTTGCTGCTATAGTGGTGAACGGAGCATACACGGGTAAGGAAAATTTATTGTTTTGAATTCATAAGTTGGATAATTGGTCCTTCACACTTTATTTGTTGGGGACTAGTTTTGTACTTGTAACCTCTTTGTGCCAAGAGTTACCAACTGTGCTCAAGTTCCACTGTATCAGAATTGTAGTGTCACAATGTCTAACAGTGTTGGATGTTATCATGATGTAGAGATCACTTGTTGGAGGATGGTAGGGGAGAGATCGGCACAGAGCATATCTCCGATCAGTTCTGAGGCAAGACATTGGATTCTTCAACACTGAAGTTGGCACAGGCGATGTGATGCGCGGCATTTCCAGTGATGTTGCACAAATTCAAGAAGTCATGGGGGAAAAGGTTAGTTTAGTTTGCAAGATTTTCTTCTCATTTATGTTGATCTTCTGTTTCCTAGATTCCTTAATTTCTAGATTCTATGCCATTTTCATATTTCTACTTTTAAACATGTAAAGTCCCTTCAAAAGATTTTGTATGTAAGTTTACTTGCACAAAGTATAGATATCTTTCACACCATCATTTGAGTCTTTGACCATGGATATTGAGCTGTATTTTTGGATGACACCCTTGTTCTTTGGCATTTCTCATAGGTTTTTAGTGAAGTAGAGCCATTTTGGACTAAAAGTCTCTGATGAGAATTGTCTCGAGTTGGCCATATGGTGAGAAGATAGTCCATATATATAGGTGAAAATACTTATAATGTCTTATTTATTGTATATTTCTCATCATCACAATAATTATTATAGTAGAAGAAGATTTTGATATAAATCATTTGTTGGATCTTTTGTTGAATTTGCATGTAACTGTGATTTCTAGAGACTAAAGCAGAAGACTGGCCGGCAGAAATTTATATGTATTGATTAACTAGTGTAAAGCCGGCTGGTCAAAACACCCCCTTCTCTCTGTAGTCTGTTCTCCATACTTCTTGTAGCTGTGAGCCTGCGAGAGAGTGAGAGGTGACTCTTCAAAACAATCTACTTCCATTTTTACAAAGAACTTGATATATGATAGTCAGTCATATGTAGCTTAAAAAACTCAAAGAAAATAAACAGGAACAGGGCTTACAACAAAGCTAAACCGTAACGAGTATTTTGGGAATTGTCGCTCATCTTCCTTCCCTGCCGTTGGAGCAAGACAATTTCTACATTATAGAGAAACTCCGCATATATTTATATTCCCAAATTCTCCCACAATTCATTGGCTTTGAACTTGAGCTCTTCAACGGGCACAACTCTTCGCCATTCATTCTGCTATTTTAGTTCTTTAGTTGCACTTTTCAATTGATTATTATCTTTATCACGATTCATCATTCATTAAAAAGAAAACCCATTGCACAGTAATATCTACATTTTCCTTATCATACGCTGTATTTTATAATATATGATTGATATACTTCAATATTGAGGCATATTAACTATCAATAAGTTCTAATGTACATTTTAACAGATTTGTGGAGTTTTCAATGTGTCTCAAGTTACAGATGCTAAAGTTAATTTATCACAATGTCATGATATTTTCATGATGTACTGGTTTCTTTGGTGGTAAGATGTTTTCATTTGTAATTTCTTCCTCTTCCAAGGTAATCTTATAAAACTCTATAAACAGTTCTTCACTATGACAGGTTTGAAAATGTTATTTTCTGCTTCAAATCAACAGAGAGGGGTTCTTAGGCCTATCCTTGAACCGTGCCATGGAACCTAAAACAATTATAGCTTTGAGTTGGGTTTAGGGACTTAGGGTCATCTTAATATTCTTTAGTTAGATGCATTTAGTTACTAAACCTGGATTTAGAAAATATTGTGTTTACTTTCTCTCTTATTTTTTTATTCTTATTTCTGGATACTTCTCTGCTGCATTTATCTGTATAGGTGAACTCCTCATTGGTTGTTGCCCCCGCACGCAACAGTTACTAGGTTTAGTTGCATCACATTAATTTATCCGTCTAGTTTCAACATTTCTTCTTATCTTCTCAATACAAAAGAAATTTCTGAGGAACAATATTAGGTTCCCTTCTGCCCCTTTCGCCAAGGCCTAAGTATAATTCCCCTCTTTATTTTTCACCGTATTATACTTATATATGGCTTCCTGACAATATTATGTTCCTTTTTTTTACTGATAGATCGTTCAATAAGCAAAAGACAAAACGATTGGAGGATAAATGACTTCTCTTACGCCAGGAATACTCATAAAGCTTCTCACACACACAGATTCTAATGTTAAATATGCGGCGAACACTGATCAATTCTTCTACAAGTGATTAGTATTGTACCTGCTATCACTGCCTCGAGCTATGGCCAGGCCACGGGTTCTTCATCGAAGTCTCAGATTCCTCGCATTCGCCATATGTTTCTCTATCCAAAGACGATAACGAGCTGATCCTTGCAAACAAATTGCAATTTGGGCAATTCATCTATGTTGAGAAGGTGGAGGCCAGGACTCCTCTTCCAGTTCTCGTGGGGATTAGGCCGGTTCCTGGAAGAAATCCATGCATTGGTACCCCAAGGATCTAATGCAAATGCTGGTGGCCTTCAGATAATCATGAAGTTGTTGGAATTGAAGAATATAAAAGCGAATCTTTGAGTTGAATTATGGCGAGATCCGTTGATCGAATCAACTGGATGATGGTTGGAGTGTGTTCTCCTTCCATTGATGAACGTGGTATATTCACATGTTCAATTCCGACTTCGAATGAATGAGATATTCAAGTCTAAAGATTGCCTAATTCAAAGTCAAAACGGGACTAAAGGTAGCTAAAAGCATTTAGTCCCACATTGGCCGTGGGATGGAAGTTTGTGGTGTATAAATAGAGAAAATTGAGAGCAAAGGGCGTGCCCTTTGGGTACTTGGAGTTTTCGCGCGCGATTGGGAGGGAACCATGCCCTATCTTGCGTGCGCGCGCTGGCGGCGGCTGCCGGCGGCGGTGCCGGCCGGGTTCGGGTTGGGTTTGGGTTTGGGTTTGGGTTCCCTACCTGGGCTGGTTCTTTTTGAATCAGGTCTCAAGGGTATGGGCCGCTACCCGAACCAAACCCGCTCCGCTGTCAGGTTTCAAACCGATCCGCCAACAGGTGTCAGACCAGTTGGACGGCCAATGGTTGCGAGCCTATTGTCTGCCAACGGTTGCGAACCTGTTGGACTGCCAATAGTTGCGCCAAAGGTTGCGAACCAGGTAGTTGACTGCCAAGGTTGCGAACCAATTGGACAGCCAACAGTCATGACTATTGGGTCGATAGGTTGCAACCTTTCGTTTAGGTTCGAACCTGTTGGCCCCTCCTGGAAGGCTATATAAAGGACTCCATATTCTCAATAGAAACACACAACAACACAAAAAAACAACAACTTCTCTTCTCTCTCTGAGTTCTGAACACTTCAATTTTCTGCGTTTTGAACTGGGAAGTAGAGTTCTGAAGTGACTTCCAAAGAGAAGTGGGAAATCAGCAACTCGGTTTCCGAAGCGACTTCCAAAGAAGATTCTGCAAAAATTCATTCTGAAAGAGGAATCAGAAAATTCAACATATTCTTTTATAGAATTGTTGTCTGAATCTGGTACTTCTGAAGAAGAATATTTTTCAATCTTCCTTCGTCCTCAACAGTGGGTGCTCCTCCAGAGAGTAGAGGCAAATATTCGTTTGAAATTTGTCCTTGTACCGCTGCTTCAACGATCCTGTGAAGGTACTGGTTGACTACGGTTCGACCGTACGGTGATTTGGTAGTGCTATCCAAATATCGTGAAAGAGTGTTGTATCTTGAGAGACCAGCGTCCATTATCCCGTTAGCACCGGTGCAGGGGACGTAATTGTCTTAAGGAGATTCGCTCTAAACGTACCTCACTCTAAATACTGTATAAGTGGATTAAATCCTTTATACAGGGGATATACTTTACAGTATATCGAGACTGACTTAGATTCAGTCTAATTGGTGCTTTAACAAGGAAGGAAATTGAAAGGTGTTCTTAAATTAAGGAACGTTCTATTGAACGGAAAACTTCCCACCTGATATTTGCCGACCTGGCCAATTAGATTGTTGATATATCAGTGATCTTGATTAGTTGCCAGATTGATTCTTGTTAAGCAAGAGAACCAACAGAAGTTCTAGACCATCACAAGAACGCTGCAGAATCAAGTGAGTTGTCAGACGGGAAAAAAAAAGAAGCCCAAAACAAAAACTTGTCATCAAAGAGGAGAGAGTTTCTGTTGGCTCCAGATACCTGCAGGGCGTTTCTAATGTTGTTAGCGAGAAAGTTAATGGAAATGGGAATGGTACTAAGACAAACAAGGTCAGCTCTCCGAAAGGAAAAGAAGAGCCCAAGTGTGAGGGATGCATGCATTTGAATGCTGGCTGATACATATAAAACAAAGCATGATTATCATCAAGATATGATCATAGTTAGGTCATCGGACTGTGATTTATGAAACCTGTCATTGTACTTGGAGAGATCCATGACACAATGTAATATTTATGTTCTATTGTTTATAATACTGAAACACTAAAACAATGCCCTACAGTATACAGTCATGATATCTATGGGGAGATATCCAAAAATCTCAACTCAATCATGAGCTATTTAAGAACTCAAAGAAATCAATAATTATTCATTGCCCGCACGATTTTTGGGTTGTTGAACAATGTATTGATTGATGATATTTGTAGTTGATGTTGATTATTGTGTGGTTTTCCTCATGCTTAGTTTCATGACCGTAACGCGCACACATTTTCAGTTTTTTCTTCTCAAGTCATCATCCCCTTTGCCAACATTCTTACAATCACCACGTTCAAGTGGTTCAGCCCAAACCTTAATCATTATGCCATATGCCGATAATATAGGCTTCATTGTTCTCACTTCTCACAATCAACACATTCAGTTGATTCTGGCAAATCTTAATCAGTAATTCATATGCCGATAATATAGGCTTCATCATTCTCACAATCACCACATTCAAGCCATACATACTGGCAGAACTTTAATAACGAGCCTCTCATTCTAAATATATGAGACATCATGATACATCTGAATGCAATTTCTAATGCTAGCACTGAAAACTATCTGATAGGTATTTTTCTTCTTCTTCTTAGTTTTCAAAGATGTTCAACAACTTGCATTATTTCATCTGTTGCGCTCTTGAGATTTGATGGTGATTGTGTTTTTGTAGCATTACAGGCACATCCTATTACTCCCTCTTAACAATCAGAATGATGCGATAAAAGGAAAGAAAGAAGTTACAGTAGGAGGCATGAAAGAGGCTCCAAATCCTGCTCCTGTAAAGATCCCCTCTCCAAAACTTGCTCGTGCTGTAAAGAAGGCAATGCCCTCTTACTCACACTTTTCTCCTAAAAGCAATAGTAAAAGAAGAGTTGTGGATGCTATCTCTTGGGACTCCCTTACTTCCAACATTATCAAATCTGGGAAGGTATTTTTCTTTGTTTGTTTAAATTTTTCTGTGGCAAGGGTTATTGATTACCGATAGAAAGAGATTTTCATGCAGAACAGAGTAGTCCTTGTGGAATATCGTACATTAGATTCTTGTGTTAAATTTGAAGCTACTCTGTAGTTTATTGGACTAGAAAACCAATTGTTTTGAACTTTCTCTTGAATGAAATTGTTTTCTCCAACCAATGTACTCTTATTCTTCTCGCACTTCTCCAGTCACTTTTCTTTTGTACTTCTTAACAGGGAATTATAGGGAGGAAAAATATAGCTTTTCTGGTAGTAGCCGAGGGACAGAGAGAAGCAACTGCAGCTGCCGCTGTTGTGAAGGGCTCAGGTTAGCATCTGATTGCATTTTGGGCATAGATCCATGCATGCTACTGATATTTAGCTTGAAATTGTAAGAATCTCATTCACTGTATCACCATCAACAAACCAACGCCTACATGATTGGTTCCACAGTAAATTGCACATGATATGAAATACATTGCATAACATGAATAAATCGAAGTCCTTTTGTTCCCCGTGGACCCCCTTTTCTCATTGTAATGATATTTCACCAGCATATTTGATCTCCGCAAGTCTGCCTCCGAAGAGAATCCCATGTTCCCCTCACAAATTCTCCTCACTTCAGAAGCTCTTGCAACAACCATACATCACAACTCAGGAAGCCAACTTCTCCCAGATCCCTAAGCAATCAGCCACCTTCTGAAAGAGAGGAATACAGCAGGAAAACCCCACTATCTAACACTTGAAATGCTCTAAATCCCCCGAGCCCCTCCGAGGAACCCCATGGAGATGAAAAGCTGGAGTGGGCAAAAGCAAATGGTATCAAGGTGATTAATGAAGTGAAGGCTACTCTCCAAAAGGAATCAAACTCCTGGTTCTCGGGTATTTTAGAAAGTGCTCTTGATACTGGTTTCCAAGCCAATGCCAACATGAAGTAAGAGCACAAAAGACCGAACTAGTGGGCAGTCTGATAATTTGGAGAAGCAAAAATTTCATTATATTATTCATAAATAATTACTTCAATATATATAGAAGTGGAGAATGAAATAAGAAAAATATACATGCCTAAATACAATGTATCACATATCTATACACATATTTAGAAACAATGTATCACATGTATCACATGTATATTAACACCCCCATCAAACTCATGGTACATCAAACACTGAGAGTTTGAAAATACGCTCATCGATCATCTCTCGTCAACGACGGGAATGGTGGAGTCATCGCTCGTCGATCATCTCTGTCGATGGCGGGAATGGTGAAGTCATTGCTCGTCGATCGTCAACGGCGGGAATGATGAAGTCATTGCTAGTCGACGGCGGGAATATTGAAGTCATCGCTCGTTGATCGTCTCTTGTCGATGGCGGGAATGATGAAGTCATTACTGGACAGATCTCAGAAAAGGGTGAGGGCTGAAGGCGACTGTGGAGACAAGGGCCGAGTGCAGCGCTGTAGTAAGATGCTGTTAAGATCAACAATAGCGGAAGATAAAGAGATGACCCGACGCCAGGTTCAGCTACATGAGCATGGCCCAGCGCAGACTCGTTGATAGCGTGGAATGATGATTTGCAAAAGATTTTGAGAGACTCTGATACAATGATAATTTGGAGAAAAAATTTCAGTATATTATTCATAAATGGTTACATCAATATATATATATATATATATATATATATTATATATATATATATATATATATATATATATATATATATATATAGAAAAATGTATATCAGCCCGCGGGCTGAGAGTACTCTCTCAGCCTGCGGTGACGTGGCTCAATTTGTCACCTCACTAACTTGCGGCCCACTTATAGGAAGAAGTTAAATTACCAAATACTCCTTATGAAAAGCTACTTTTTATTTAACTTTCCTTATTGTTTATTATTTTTTGCCCAAAAGGCAATTTTTGGAGCGCACGTTGTCAGACTTGTTTATTATTATTTTTTCCCCTTTCTTTTTGCCGCTCTTTATATGATTTAAGTTATTGATTATAATTATTTTTTCCCCCTATTTCCTTACCTCTCTTTGTCAGATCTAGGTTCTCCTATTAGTTTATTTTTGTGTGTATATAATGTAAACAGAGACTTTGGTCGCAGTGTACATGGTTAATTGCGACCAAGGTCGCAATGTTGTTATTGATAAAGAGGGCCAGCATCTGCAATCTAGGGTCGCAGTACAATGACTGTGACTTAGGTCGCAGTACGTTAGGTAGGTGTTTCCTTTATATTAACACGCATATGTTGTTATTGATAAAGAGAGCCAGCATCTGCAATCTAGGGTCGCAGTACAATTACTGCGACTTAGGTCGCAGTACGTTAGGTAGGTGTTTCCTTTATATTAACACGCATAGCGACCAAGTCGCAGTGTTGTTGTTGATTAATACTAAAGACCAGCAACTGCGACCAAGGTCGCAGTGTATTTTATTAGACTCGGCCAACAACTGCGATCAAAGTAACAACCTTCATTTTAAAATTAACCTTAGAAAACAGATTCATATATATTTAAAAAAAATTAAAATGCAATTTTTAAACTTCTAATCCTCGTTATCACCATCGTAATCAGATTCGTCGTCAAGAATATGACTGCTTTCGTCTTCCGTATCGCTTTCCGTCCCTTCCTCCTCTTCAGCGACAATCTCCTCTTCACTTTCTTCCTCTTCATGTTTGTATTTTGGTTCATCAATGAACTCTCAGAACGGGTCGTCTGTATCAAGCTCATCCTCTGACCCATAGCGAGGCATATCTTCAGAATTATACATCCAATCATCATTAGATGATTGGCTTCTTTCCGGTGAAGACGGTGGAGAAGACATTTTTTGAATGTATTTTCCGAACAGTGAGAGTAACGAGTTTGAGCAAAAATAATTTAGTATGTTTTTAATCCTTTGCTGATGACCCTTTATATATTTTTAATCCCGGAATTCCAAAGGTTTAAGCTCTCAGACCACATGAATATCTCCCAAACTTATTTTCTACCTTTTCCCAAAAATTGTATGCTTCCTAGGTGACTGTTCAGTTATCCAAACAGTTTAAAAGTTAATACACTATAACTTAAATTACTTTGAACTCCAAAACAGTACATTATTGCGACCATAGTCGCATTGGGAACTAATAAATGATTAAGTAACTGCGACCATAAATTGTCAACCGTTAGTCATCAAATACTGTCCTTCGTATAATTTCTGAATGTTTGTCCGATCCTCCTATGAACAATTAAATTGGTGTTTACATATATTATGCGACCATGGACTGCGACTATGATCGCAGTACGCGACTATGATCGCAGTACTTAACGAGAGTGATAGTTTAATCACAGTTTACGTATTATTTTATATTTTTTTGTTCTTTATTTTGTGAATGTTGTCTGATCCTCCTATGAACAATTAAATTAGTTTTTACATATATTATGCGACCATGGACTGCGACTATGATCGCAGTACCGCGACTATGGTCGCAGTATTTAACGAGAGCGATAGTATAATCACAGTTTACATATTATTTTATATTCTTTTTGTTCTTTATTTTGACTGTTGTCTGAATAAGGACTGATTTTATAGTCGCAGTTCACCGTATCTTTTGTCTCAGCCGCCTATAACGTATGAATTATTTTAATTATTGCATCCGTAGTAGGACTGCGACTATGGTCGCAGTGTTTAAGAGCAGCAGTCGCAGTTTGGATATGTAATTAAAAGAGCTTATAAGTTATATAGTGAGAAAGAGACCTTACAAAAAAATAGAATTAAAAGCTTTTAAAAGAAGACAAAATATAATTGAATATCAGAAAATCAGGAAATCCTAATCCTCGTCATTATCACCATCATAAAACAGATTCATCGTCTTCATTCTTCTGCTCTTCCTCTTCATCACTTATTTCCTCATCATCTTCCTGTTTTTGAGGTTTTTTTGTTTCACCGATGAACTCCAGAATGGATCGTCTCTATCAAGCTCTTCGTCTGACCCGTTGCTAGGAAGCGAGCCTACAGCATCAGAGGACATGCTTTCATCAAGCATGTCTCCGTCAAGTGGCAGAGGAATAATGTCTTCTTCACTAACCCACATGAAAACTTCATTATCATCATGAATAGGAGGATCAGTTAATACATTATTTGATGTAGTGAGATAGTCAAAAGGAGTGAAGTTCAGACTGGTATCAGATTCACTAGAATATCCTGAAGACAAAGGACCGGTGGGGGAACGATTGAAGTTGAAATCTAAGTGTTCAGAGGAAGAAGATGGGGAAGACATGATTCAAGAATGAATTTTTTTTGAAAGTTTTTGAAATCAAATTGAAAAGGAAGAGCAAAAATATAGTTTTTAGGTATGAGATAATATATTAGTAACAAGCATTTTATAAAGGTCAATATTGTGGAAGATATGAATAGTAATAATAATTTTTACAGGTGATGGTTGAGTATGGTAAGAAGTGGTAAAAAAAAATATTTAATTGAAGATTTATTGCGGGAGAATCCGAAGAGTTCTTTTTTTTCAGGTTTAATACATGAAGTACAAATTAACTTTTTATAGAATTGTTTGCCTATATCTTTAGATTACGTATGGTGCACATCTTTCCTTTCTCGAGATTAATATTAGTGCATCTTTTTTTTCTAGACTGCTGTTGTATCACGGTAGAAAGAATATTAATTACTTCATTTAATTCAGTGTAATTAATATAGTAATTTTTATAAGATTTGATATACGCGAATTGATCTCAGGGTCGCATGGCTAATCCACCCTAGTCGCATATTAAAAATCTTTTACATAAGGCATGGGAAAGAAGATTACGACTTTGGTCGCAGTACTGAAGGAGGTCGCATTGTTATACGATAGAATGCGACTAGGGTCGCAGACGTTATATAAAGAAGTTTTGTTATACAATGACTGCGACTAGTGATTGCGACTGTGTCGCAGTTGTCATATAAAATTGAAATTATTGTATTAGGTCGCATAAAACGTTTTTGTTATACTATGAGTGCGACTAGTGACTGCGACTGTGTCGCAGTTGTTATATTGTATTAAGTCTGCGACCATGGCATGTTTTTTCAATTTTCAATGCTTCTGCTTATTTTACATTATATTGATCCAATTTTTTTAATTATATTTTTTCGATGTATTAAAATTACGAATTTTATAACTGTAGATATATTCAACTGAAATTTTGTTTGTTCATGACTTTATTCCAGAATAGAATTAAAAAAGGGGTATTTTTGTCAATTGTTTCACGATTGTTTAGGCGGGATTTTTTGATTTTTTTGGCGCCAACACACTGCGGCCGATGTGTGGCATATATTCAGCCACGTCCCGCCGGCTGAGAAACTCTCTCAGCCTGCAGGCTGAGGTACAGTAACCCCATATATATATACATATATATATACACATATATATATATACATATATATATACACATATATATATACATATATATATATATATACATATATATATATATATATATACATATATATATACATATATATATATATATACATATATATATATATATATATATATGAGAAAAATGTATATCAGCCCGCGGGCTGAGAGAACTCTCTCAGCCTGCGCTGACGTGGCTCAATTTTGCACCCCACTAACTTGCGGCCCGCTTATCGAAAGAAGTTAAATTACCAAATACCCCTTATGAAAAGCTACTTTTTCGGTAAAAGACAGTGAATGCTGCTTCTTTAATTTTTTATCTGATTTGATATTTAATGATTTTTAATATAGTCGCGGTACTTATGAGAACTGCTACCACGGTCGCAGTCTTTTCTAAGGACTGCTACCAAGGTCGCAGTCTTTTTCTGAGGACTGCTACCAAGGTCGCAGTGTTTTTATGAGAACTGCTACCACGGTCGCATCTTTTCTAAGGACTGCTACCAAGGTCGCAGTCTTTTTCTGAGGACTGCTATCATGGTCGCAGTGTTTTTATGAGAACTGCTACCACGTTCGCAGTCTTTTCTAAGGACTGCTACCATGGTCGCAGTCTTTTTCTGAGGACTGCTACCAAGGTCGCAGTCTTTTTCTGAGGACTGCTACCAAGGTCTGCTACCACAGTCTTTTCTAAGGACTGCTACCATGGTCGCAGTCTTTTTCTGAGGACTGCTACCAAGGTCGCAGTCTTTTTCTGAGGACTGCTACCAAGGTCTGCTACTAAGGTCGCAGTCTTTTTCTGAGGACTGCTACCAAGGTCGGTAAAAAGTTGTGAGGGAGGGTATTTTTAGAAATTACAATGTTGAGGTGACTGGCATTAAATTGGGCGGGATTTTACAGGATTTTGCCCGCCAAAATTATTACAGATGTGGGGCGGTGATGTTGCCACGCCCGCAGGCTGAGAAAACTCTCTCAGCCCGCGGGCTGAGGTATAGTAAGCCCTATATATATATATATATATATATATATATATATATATAAGTGGATAATGAAATAAAGAAAGTATACATGTCTAGACACAATGTATCACAAGTCTATACACATATCTACACACAATGTATCACATGTATCACATGTCTGATAATAGAGTCGAAGGAAACATATGACAAAATCGCACCACGTTGTCACAGCTCAAGCATGCGAGTGACTGGTTAGATCAAGTGCAAAGTGAAGCAGGACATGACATGGTAGGAATATCAGAATATTGTTGATCGGCTAAAGCAGAAGATCTATGCTTGCTTACTAGGTCACATGGAATCTGCTGCATCAGCACTTTAGAACCAGAGCAAATGTGGGTGATATTCTTCTCAAGAGTGTGAAAAAAAAAAAAGAGGATGATCACATTCAACTCTTGAACTAAACCAAATCTCGGAAGTTTCCATATTTACAACTAACTTAGAGAACCTTTTGTATGGTCAGAAACTCTTTTTTTCCTAGAGTTTCAAACACAACAGGCTTTAAGAGCGTATGGTGATGACAAGTGAAATATTGCACAAGATTTATACAGAATACTATTAGTCGAAAGCTTGGTCACCAACTTTAACACAAGAGAAGGATGTTTTATTTATGATGATGCACAGTGTAAATACTGTAATGGTGCCTCTAAGTTTATCCTCTTATTTCCAGTTCCATTGGCGGACACAGGTGGGGGTGAGTGGGGGCAGCCGCCCCCTGAAATTTTGTTAAATTAACAAGATGTAGTCGGATTCAGAAGAGGGGCAAATTTTGGAGATTTCAGCATGATGATAACCCCAAAGAGAAACTATCCTAGAAAGCTCCAATCTCCTAAAATATCTGAGAATTTCAACCCCAATCTTCTCAATTCCATACCTTCTTGAAGACCCATCATGTCTCTTTTCTTCAATTATGTCTCTCATGAATCAGTCTCTCTCTCTCTCTCTCTCTCTCTCTCTCTCTCTCTCTCTCTCTGAAACCCTAATTTCTCTGTATTTGATGGTCGATTTGCTCCGGAAATCCTAATTTCTCTGTATTTGACGGTCGATTTGCTCAGGTTCGATCGTCGGTGGCGGTGATGCTATCGGAGGTGAGTTGATCTCCTCGGGCGGTTGGATAAGTACTTTTTCATTATTGTTTGAGAAATTATTTCTTTTTTCTTTTTTTCAGTCATATAAATTCAATCTTTTTCTTTTTTTTTTTCACCTCTAAATATAGATTTTATGGCTTAATTTCAATTTAATGTTTGACATATTCTTTAACATGCTTTTGGTATGAATTCTTGATCAAATTTTGATTAATTAAGGTTGATTTATTAGTTATTGTTTATATTCTTAGTTAATTTATGAGAATGACACTCCAACTGTAATTCTTGAAAAAAAAAAAAATCTTATCTCTGTTAATTGAGTTAATAACAAGTATGGGGGACTGATTTTTATATGTTATATTTTGAAAATTCTGTGAAAATCCTGGGCTTGTGAATTGTTTCCGTTCCCCACTGAGAGGTAACTGCTGCTCATTCTTTTTCTCTCATTCTCTCTCTCTCTCTCTCTCTCTCTCTCTCTCTCTCGTGGGGTACTAGGTAATATTCTCATAACTAAAAAATCCATGATTCTTTCATAAAGAATTCATCTAGAATGAGGAGATCAGCCATCTGGTTCATTAACACATAAAAAATGGTCTGTTTGATTTAGTCTTTTATGCTTGGTTTAAATTTTATTAGTATTTTAAATTAACTTGTTCAAGGGTAGGTGCTAATCATAAACCAGGTTCTAACAGTTACATAATAATATTTATCACCACCTATTGTTTATTAGCTTACTTTTTATTTTCTTTTAATTTTAATTAGCTAGCTCTCATGTTTGTGCAATTTCAATACAATGTTGACTTAATGATCATACATGCATTGTTAGACTGTAGAACCCCACGCTAATGCAGAGTAAAATGATTCTTGATCTTGATAATTTCACAACTAAAGGAAAGGTACCAATGCACCAAAGAATGAGCTTAATTTAATCGTTAAAAGATATTTCATGAAATGTTATACACTCGTTTTTTCAACTTCTGCTCCAATTCCGCTTCATCTACGTAACCTGCGCCGCCGCTGCCACCGCCAATCTCTCCCTCTCCGCCAATGCTTTTTAGTCCTCTGGGCCGTTTGAGTTAGTACAGGCCCTGGGCCCTGGAGAGTGACGGTAATGGTAATGGGCCTTCTTGAAACGGGGATTGGGCTCAGCTTTGGATTGGGCACTGTAAAGGCGCCCAAATATACGTTGGGTTCTGTATATAAGTAACCAAATACTGGTTGGATTTGGGTTTAATTGTGAGTAATATTTTTCATAGCCGGTTTGGGATCTGGCGGCAGCGCCAGTTTTTCTGCGGGATTTGAAGAGATAGAAATAATAGAATATTTAATACCTCGTTCAGATCTCCTGACTTGACTTTTCATGCATGTATTTCTCTCATCTCACTCTAGATTAATTTTCTTTCACGCAGATTCAGGAACCTGCGTTACATATTACAGGACAAAGCATCTCGACTAATTTCTCTGACACTCAATCTGACGAGTTTGGGGGGAGGGGATAACACCAACAGATGACGTGATTTTCTATGGGACCCCTGACTTTTATTTTAAGGTTGACTTTAAAATTGCTTTTGGCTTTACGGTCACCTGTATTTTATTCTTCAAAGGGTTGAAACTTTCTTTTGGTCTGTGGGTTGTCATGATTATGTTTTTTATCTTCTCTGCCACCTGTGTACTTTTTTTTGTGAGAGGATGTTAGATGGTGTTGTTGTCTACGTTTCAGTTGTTTTCATTAATCTTTCTTTAATGAAACCCGAGGGGCTCGCGAGCTCACTGTTTATTATTTTTAAAAAAAAAAAATCATACTCATTTTGACTTACCGACTGGCATGCTCAACAGCAAAATAAGTGGGAGCTAGATCACCTCAGAATTAGTGACATTTAGTGGGGGTACGTGTGTTTTTAGTCTTGGGTATGCACGCGGGTGCTCCTGTGAGTATGAAAGTTATTTTCCTAAAACTATTCTTTTGAGATTTAGCTCTCTATTAATTTATGAAAATATTACGGTTATAAGGGGTGATGGTGGGAGGTTAGGCTGCTATCTTGGTGAAGTAAATAAAAGAAACTAATGCGTAATCCATGAGTATACTCCTCTTTATTTACTTTGAGTCCAAAATTCCTCGAAGAGGAAAAGAAAAGTAAGCTTGTGTCAATGTGACAATATGACAGTGGAGAGGATCCAAATCAATCGAGTACAGATAAAGGCACCCAAGAATTGATTAAAACACCATCAAAAAAATCACTGTTTACTCATTTTTTGAGTGGATACATTTACCCTTATGGAGAAGTTCAAACTACCCTTATTTATTGGTGAAAATTACACGCCCTCCCTACTATGCGGTGAGTCCCCGACCACCTCCCCCTCTGTCACGTCCCGCTTCCTCAAATACGTGAAAACGGAGTCGCGACGAGAGTCGGCGACGTATAAAAGCGAGGAGAATACCCCACATATACACGCTAAGCGTATAATAACCCAAACAAGTTATATAATCACTATGATGACATGAAAACACTACAATATAACATATAAATGACCACACATATAACAGATGAATAAAGGAATAAAATAAGCAACGAGTCCAATATATTGAGAATCAAGGAAATGAAGAAATAAAAGAAAGTAAGAATATTAGTAAACGAATAGAGAGAACTCCAGGATCCTCGTAAAGCATGAGATCCTCTTCGAATACCTGATTAGGAAAATAATACATATAGACCTGTATGTGCAAATCCAAGGAGTCAGACCTGCTAATGAGTATATAGGATAAAGAGAAAAGTGCACGTGCATAAATAATGTGTATATATATGATACTATCATGAAGGTATACTGGATAAGAAAATGACATGAATGAGACAATAATAAGAAGAGAGTATGGTACAATAAATATCAATCAGTATAGTACAAGTATCATGATGACATACAATACCTAATCTTAAGAGTAATGAGATCAATCTCGTATACAATCAGGTATCAGGTGTCTATCATAACTTATATGAGTACAGTCAGGTGAATACAGTCAGTCACAATATACAATAAATAGTTTATCGTTATTGATTAAGTCAGCGAACACCAATCGTCACTTGCAATAGACGCATCTCATACTACGCCTACTACACGTGTCAATCGTCACCTGCAATAGACGCAATAAACTTGTAATAACTTGTGAGGTTTGTATTTTCTTTTCTCTATTTAGTTGTGCTGGGTGCGCATAGTGCTTGAAGTGCATGGGTTGACGGGCTTTAGGCCCATCAACCGAAGCAAGCACAACATCGGCTTGGCCCCGCCCATAAAGGCTGACTATAGCTAGGCAAGGACTAGGTATGATCGAGTGTGTTTATTTAAACCCAAAGAAGTGATAAGTAACCCCAAAAATAAGTTAAATTTTTTTTGGATAATTTTACTCTCAAATGGAAAGTCCAAAATATAGAATTAACTTCTCAAATATTATAACTTTACCACAATAATTTATTGGCACACCATGTAATTAGTAAGTACACTAAACCCTGTAACCTTATTCTTCTTCAACCTCAAAACTCTCTCTATCACTCAACCTATAAACCCTAGAATTTTAGACTTGTCCTCCCTTAAAAAAAAATAACCCAATTTAAGTTTAAAACCCAATTGCATCATCTTTTTGTAAGATTTATGAGATTAAGATTCTAATCTAATTGGTATTTTTTATAGAATTTCAATTAAAGTAAGCTATTAAGTCATTTTAGTTTTGTTTAATAGACGGATCCTAATTTATGGGCTTCCTTTATCATAATCCTAACTAAATTGAGACCTGAGTAATTGCGATCTAAGTTTCTATGGCACATTATTTCACCTTTTGTTCCTAAAAAATGCATAGTTATTTTTGGAAAATGAAAAAAAATAGTGGAGTTTTTAAAGTTGTTTGATAATTGTATAATATTAATTAGATTTCTTAAGTTTTGGTTAATCATATTTAGACAAACTTTAGCTATAAACAATATTGATTAAACATAAATTTGTAATTTTATATGTCTTTATTTGTACTTTATATAGATTATTTCTCGTAGCTATCTTTCTAGATATGCATTTTTTAGTTTTAATAATACAGAGATATGTTATTTCTAAAAATTGAGAGAAAGCATTTAGAATTGTGTGACAACTACAAATATGTATATAATTAATTAGTTTTATGAAGAATTGAATAAAAATTTCATAAACATTTCAAGTTCTCAATGCATGGTTAGAGTGTTAAACTTAAATTTCAAAAGAAAATTCAATATTCTGAAAGATCGAATAAAAACATAAGTTTTAATTATGAAAGGTTCACGTCAGGTTTAACCCGAGAAATCTTACAAACTAATTTTTCATGCATGTACTTATCTCATTTCATTCTGGATAATTTTCTTTCAGGCAGATCCAGGGGCCTAGCGTTACATGTTACGGGACAAAGTATCTGGACTAATTTCTCCGACACTCAGTCTGACAAGTCTGGGGGGAGGGAGGATGACACCAACACAGATGACATTTGATTTTCTATAGGACCCTTGACTTGTTTAAGGTTGCCTTGAAAATCGCTTTTGGCTTTAACGGTCAACCTGTATTTTGTTCTCCAGGGGTTGAAACTTTCTTTTGGTCTGTGGGCTGTCATGATTATGTTTTTATCTTCTCTGTCACCTGTGTGCTTTTTTTGTGAGAGGATGTTAGCTGGAGTTGTTGTGTACGTTTCAGTTGTTTTCATTAATCTCTCTTTAATGAAACCCGACGGGCTCGCGAGCTCACCATTTATTCTCAAAAAAAAAAAAAAAAACATACTCATTTTGACTTACCGACTGGCATGCTCAACAGCAAAATAAGTGGGATCCAGATCACCTCAAAATTAGTGACATTTAGGGCGTGTTTGGTTGCAAGGAAGTGGGCGGAAGTAATGAAATGGGGAAGTATAATTGCTCACTTCCCTATCTATCCAAACACCGGAAAAGAAAAATAAGAAAACCCCCTTTTCTTTTTTCTTCTCTCTTTTACACAACCATTTCCTCACTTCCAGAGTGCTACAGTTAATTTTGTGGTCATGTAAATCTCATTTGTAATAAGTTGTAGTATCAAACAGTTAATTTTTTGATCATGTAAATCTCACTTACATTCTAATTACAGTCCATTTTTTATTTTCTTAATTAATTTTTATTTTAATAATATTTTGCATTACCATCCACTTCCACTTTCCATTACCATCCAAACACTGGAAAAGACATAACATTTTTCAAACCACACTTCCCAACAACATCCAAACACCGGAAAACTTACTAACCAATTCTCAAGTTCCGGAGAGAACTATTACCACTTCCTCACTTCCTCACTTCCACCCTTAACCAAATAGGCCCTTAGTGGGGGCGCGTGTGTTTTAGTCTTGTGTATGTACGCGGGGGCTCCTGTGAGTATGAAAATTATTTTCCTAAAACTATTCTCTGACGATTTAGCTCTCTTTTAATTTATGAACATATTACAGTTATAAGGGTGATGGTGGGAGGTTAGGCTGCTATCTTAGTGAAGTAAATAAAAGAAACTAATGCGTAATTCATGTGAGTATACTCCTCTTTATTTACTTTGAGTCCAAAATTCCTCAAAGAGGAAAAGAAAAGTAAGCTTGTGTCAATGTGACAATATGACAGTGGAGAGGATCCAAATCAATCTAGAGCAGATAAAGGCACCAGAGAATTGATTAAAACACCCATAAAAAAAAATTACTGTTTACTCATTTTTTGAGTGGATACGTTTACCCTTGTGGAGAAGTCCAAACTACCCTTATTTATTGGTGAAAATTACACGCCCTCCCTACTCCGCGGTGAGTCCCCCACCACCTCCCCCTTTGTCACGTCCCGCTTCCTCAAATATGTGAAAACGGAGTCGCGACGAGCGTCGACGACCGATATAAGCGAGAAAAATATCCCACGTATACACGCTAAGCATATAGTAACCCGAACAAATTATATAATCACTATGATGAATTGATAACACTACAATATAACATATAAATGATCACACATATAACAGATGAATAAAGGAATAAAATAAACAACGAGTCCAATATATTGAGAATCAAGAAAATGATGAAATAAAAGAAAGTAAAAATACTAGCAAACGAATAGAGAGAACTCCAGGGTCCTCGTAAAGCATGAGATCCTCTTCGAATACCTGATCAGGAAAATAATACATATAAACTGTATGTGCAAATCTAGGGAGTTAGGCCTCCTAATTAGTGTATAGGAATAAAGGGAAAAGTGCACGTGCATAAATAATGTGTACATATATGATACTATCATGAAGGTATACTGAATAAAAAATGACATGAATGAGACAATAATAAGAAGAGAGTATGGTACAATAAATATCAATCAGTATAGTACAAGTATCATGATGACATGCAATACCTAATCTAAGAGTAATGAGATCAATCTGGTATACAATCAGGTATCAAGTGTCTATTATAACTTATATGAGTACAGTTAGGTGAATACAGTCAGTCACAGTATACAATAAACAATTTATCATTATTGATTAAGTCAGCGAACACCAATCGTCACCTGCAATACACGCATCTCATACTACGCCTACTACACGTGTCAATCGGGGTTCTAAGTTATTGAAACTGATTGGTCGGAGATATTATTCATGCTTTAGGTGGGTCCCGTGCATACCCGGGACACGGCCTAGACTCCTGGCGCTGAATTAGGACGTACTGCCAGGTACTACAGTAACAGTATAATAGTAAACAGTACGAGATGTCAGTCATCCCCGGCAATTTTGCAGCGGAACCCTATCTCAGTTGCGAAACCTGTATCCTAGGTCCACGTAAAATATAGACGATGTCTCATCCATCAATTTTCCCAATCCCGATATAAGTTATCCATTTACATTATTATTAAATCTTGTATTTCAAAGATAAGGATATTACACCCACCTGTGGCCTTCCCCTCCTTCCCCGCCCCCTCCCCCCTCCTCCTCCCCTGCTACCCTCCTCCACCTTGATTACAATCCTAAAAAAATATCATGTTTCTGAGTCTTTATTAGGATTGCGATCAGATCGTAGTCCTCACAATTAAGACTGCGACCATTATCACAATCCTTACAAAAATGTCATGTATCTGAGTCTTTATAAGGACTGCAAGTATGATCACAGTCGTCACAATTAGGACTGTGATCATGATTGCAGTCCTAATCATGATGTCTTGTTTTCTAAGTATTTATTAGGATCGTGATCATGATCGCAAGTCCTTACAATTAGAATTGTGACCATGATCATAGTCCTGATAAAAATGTCATGTTTCTTTGTCTTTTCTAGAACCGCGATCATGATCGTAGTCCCCACAATTTGATCGCAGTCATCACAAAAATGTCATGTTTCTGAGTCTTCATTAGGACTGTGATCATGATCGCAATCCTCACAATTAAGACTGCGATCATGATCGCAATCCTCATAAAAAATACTATGTTTATTTGTTTTTGTTACGACTGTGATCATAATCACAGTCCTCACAATTAGGACTACGATCATGATCGGAATTTTCACAAAAATGTCATGTTTCTAAATCTTTATTAGGGTTATGATCATGATCGCAGTCCTCACATTTATAACTGTGACCATGATTGCAGTCCTTCAAAAAATGTCATGTATCTGAGTCTTTATTAGAACCGCAATTATAATCACAATCCTTACAATTAGGACTCACAGTCCTCACAAAAAGTGTCATGTTTGTTTGTCTTTGTTAGGAGTGCGACCATGATCGCGGTCCTCTCAATTAAGATTGTGACCATGATCGCACTTCTCATAAAAATATTATATTTCTGAGTTTTTATAGGACTGTGATCATGATCGCAATTCTCATAATTAAGAAAGAGGAGGTGGACGGGAGGGGGTTGTAGGCGAACGGGGAGGGAAAGAGGAGGCGAGTATGAAGGAGCGAGGCAGAGGAGGGGGAGAGCGACGAGGAAGGAGGGGGGAGCGAGGAAGAGAGAGAGGGGAGGTGGGCGGGGAGGGGGAGGGGAAGGAGAGGGAAAAAGGAGGCGGGTGTAAAGGGGGGAGGTAGGGGTCGGCGGGTCGGCGGGAGAGGAAGAGGCGAGGTTGGGGGCGACGGAGGGGGACGAGGGCGAGCGCAGCGGTGGATGGGCCAAATCCGGCGGGCGGCGGAGGGGAGGGGGAGGTTGAAAGGAGGAAGAACAAGAGAGAGAGAGGTAGTTTGATATTTTTAAAATAGTGATGGGTGCCTTTAACAAATTGTTTGGGTGTCTTAATTGTTTGGGTGCCTTAATCAAATCCCTGGGTGCCCTTATCCGCACTCAAATCAATTAATCAAATCCCTGGGTGCCCTTATCCGCACTCAAATCAATGGCATGTGAATTAGTTAGCAAAATTTGAATATTTTGCACCGTGGTCCCTAGCATCAGAAGCCAGACTAATAGCTGTTTCGTCATACTACGGCCACCTCCATCTAGATGCAAGCCTGCCTCCAAACTCACTTGTTCTACCTCCGAACGCAACCATCTCTCTCATTGATGATGGGGCTATCAATTGTACCCTATCTTCGCAAGTGGAGCACAAAATGGTCCCCGGGCCGCACGAGTACGTCCCGTGTCGTGCACGAACGCCACCGCCACCGCCCCCGCCACCGCTCTCGTCCAGCTCTTCATCCAGATCACACGTCTACGGTCCATGCACCGCCGAGACTGGGCTGTGGGGCCCCACTCCTTTCCTAATTAGTTGACACGTGCGGAAGTGAAGGACCAGCGGTTAGGCTCGACTGATGATCTGTCCATAGGCACAGCACCCCCATTGTATTTGTGGGCGCATTACATGCGCTCAAACAGTAGTCGACACTTTCTTTCTTTGACATAAGAATTTGGATAAACTAAAGTTATTATATGAAGATTTAAAAAAAAAAAAAATAATATGAAGACAAAATATTACAATAATATATGTCCTTAGATAAAATTAATGTCTCTTTATCAAGAAGAAAAATTAGAAAATAAAAATTCCAAACTTTTGTGTATAACATTACGCAGTGTGCTAAAACACGGGCATGTCTCGTCTATAATTTTCTAAGAGGAACACAACACATTTAGAAGGTTAATATTGTCTCCGGCATAACTTGCCAATATTCATACTAGTTTCATTTGACATATCTCATTTTGACCGTTACAAGATTGAGTGATAATGGTGATCAGAACATTTTATATAGAGATTGTGATATAATTAATGTTGGCCTATGATGTGCTGCCAAGTTTAAGATTTTTTTGCGTATAATGGTTGCCTGCTTAGGCATTTGAAACGTGTACTGAGTCCTACTTGAAACATCTAGTTCTCTTGAAATCATTGATTCAACCATTTCGTAGAATATTGCCATGAAGGAGAGCGGGCATTGTGGAAGAGCAATTGCTTATGTTGTTGGTGTGGCTCCGTTCTCACAGTGAGTGTTCCGTTTTTGTTCATGGACCAGCTTCTCCTTGATCATGTCACCGGAAAGCCGTGCGATATCGACAAAGTTGTATCGACAAGGTTTGGGTGCCACTGTGCGTGTTTGGCGAAGTTATTGATGGATTTGGTGCCACCGTGCGATATCGACAAAGTTGTACCGTGCATTTGTCTGTATGGTGGTTTGTTGTTTTTGATG
This sequence comes from Agave tequilana, assembly GCA_038442645.1. NCBI lineage: Eukaryota > Viridiplantae > Streptophyta > Magnoliopsida > Asparagales > Asparagaceae > Agave > Agave tequilana. The sequence goes on along the minus strand of JAVJIF010024304.1, from coordinate 36,841 downwards.
ATCTTGCCATCCCCCACAAACAATTTTTATTACTTTATTACTTTAATAATATGTTATTGGGGCTAAAGCCCCATTTTACCTTAAAAAGGTTCCCCAAAATCCGACTCATGCAATATTAATCTATTAACTAAATAACAATTAATTTGGTGATCAGTTAATTGTAACTCATACATAGAAAACTTCTTGAAGCCTTTGAATTCTCCATCAATCACTCCGTTCAAGCTCCATTTGTTAAATTCTATTTGGACTTAAAAGAGAGTGATATTTGGCTAAACGCAACCAAATATAATATGTGAGACCATGTGTAATGTGCGAGAGATTAGTACATGTTAGTTTCTTGAGTACAAGTAGAGTTTAAGAAATGAAGACAAAATCTCGTTTAAGAGGAGTTGAAACGGGAAAACAGGGTTAATATACATTTAGAGATAAATAGAAAATATCTTTTGTTTGGTCAAAGTCATAACTTTTTGACCATTAACTTTTTTACTCAAAAAAATCACTTATTTTTTAAAGTATACGTGTGTTGATATTCCCCGAATAAAAACGGATATCCCTCTCTTTATCTCCTAACTAAACGCAGCCAACAGTATGTATGAACATCTAGAAGCTTCTAGAGAAGTACAATTATGTCAAATGACTCCAAATATTGCCTGTGGTAGCTCAAGTGGTAAAAATGGCCTTAATGAAAATGGTCCAACCCTTTCATATTTGAAGGAGGGTGGAGGGAGGGACCATCCTATTTGGGGGCCTAAGAGAGATGAGGACTCAGGACTGAGAAGCCTAAGCCCTATCCCCCACCTTCTCTGTATCAATAATAATGCAATTATGGGCCCAATAAATGAGAAGTAAATACAGATTCAATGGGGTTTTTATCATCTTGGTGGGGTCCAGCTGCCGAGCTGGTGCCTTCTCTTTGTCCTCTTATTGCGTCCCATGTGGGGCCTCGCCCCGATTGGAGGGTGAGAAAGTTGGACACGTGGAATTGGGATGATATGGAAGCCGTTCATCATTGAAGGTCGGCATCAGCGGTCGGTGGCCGTGGCCGGGTCCACAGGAGGGAGGACTGAGGCGGGGCTCGTGGTCCCCACCGCCGCTCTTTCCAGTGGACAAAAAGAGCAGTGAAAGTAGGACTGTAAATGGTACCCGAAGCTTCAATAACCTGATCCGATTTTTTACTAACGGATCGGGTTCGGATCTAAAATTAAACCCGAAATTCTTATCGGGTTGGAGTCGAGTATTATTGTAACACCCCGCTCCCAGAATACGTACTTAGTTGCGTATTCAGATTTTTCGATCGTATTTTTCGATTTACTTCCTGTATTTGTTTTGTATTATGAGTTGTTCATATGATCGTTTTGCCTTGGATCTGGATTCGTGAACTCGGAGTCAGCCTTAATCTGAACCGGGAACCCGATCCTAGTGAATTGCTCGATTTGATCTTTTCGCTATTCCGAATTGACCGATTTCAGCTTTAAATACTGTTTTCCAATATTTTAGATTTTCTATGATTTTCTGAAATTTTCCTGAATTAAATTGTAAATCTTCAAAACCGGTGTCGACCAGTACCGCTGACCGACTCTCGGAATATTAATTTACAAACGGAGTCGAATCTTAAGAAACGGCTTTCCTGCAACTTCTTAAAATCATATTTTCTATCCAAATACATTTTCTGGGATTTTTCTAATTTTATTAAAAATCCGGCCAATCCGGTGTATACCGAGATTGACGGTTGACTTCAGGATTTTTATTTTGAAAATGAGATTGAATCTTTGAATACCGATTTCACCAAAAATCTTTTTATAATATTTGTTATTTTTGAGAATTTTTGGGGAACTTTCCAAGCTATGTTATTTTGGGACCTTTCCGGAGTTTTCGGTATTTTCTCAGATATCGAGAATTTATCCAAATATTCCACTTTTCTCTTTTTCCCATTTTCTCCCTCCTTCCTCAAACGCGAGTTTCACCTACCTGGGATTCTGCATTTAATGCGGAGATCCTCTCCACGCCTCCCCATGCTGCCTTTAATGCACTGCTATCAATTCCAATCAAGTCATTATGACTTTTGTCCTTTTGTTAAAACGCAGCTTTTTGGCTTTTTTCCTGGGCGCGGCTTTAATTCCCGCGTTTGGCCCATCTTGGCCTAAACGCAGGTGGAGGGCTGCGTTTGGAGAAGGAGACACAACTTCCTTTTGTGCGTTCTCTTTTGTCTTGGAAAGAGAGGACAACAATATTATATTATATCTCCTTCCATTATATAACCACTCCCTCCTTCTCTCTCTTTCATTTCTCTTCTTCTTCTTTTTGCAGCCAACAGAGAGGCCAACAGCAGCCCAAAAGAGCCTCCTTCTCTCTCCTTTGGCCACCCATTCCTCCACCATTTTTCCTTCGTTCTCACCACAAACTCCACCACCATTCTCCCCTCCATCTCCTCCTCCATTTCCAACAACAACACCACCTCCATATCATCTTCTTCTTCCTCTTTTCCACCATAAAACACCAAGAAACACCAAACAACCCATTCTCACCACCACCTTCTCCACCATTTCCACCACCACCTACACCTCCTTGGACACCACGAACCACACCAATATCAACTCCTCGGCGAGCTCTTTCATTCTAGCCAACTCGTCGCTCCCTGTAACATCGTTTGCAAAATCCCATTTTTTCAAAGTGAACTATACTTGCACCATCAGCCTCCTTCCCTTGTGAAGGCCGGTGCCCTCCTTTCGGATTGGGGTCGTGCTCTTCTTCGTCAACAATATCGTCGTAGATTATTCCGGTAATCGTTCGCGATTATTCCGATAATCGTTTTGGTGATAATTGACGACAACGATTATTCCGGATGCACAAGGCTTCAAAGTAATATTTTTAGGCGAGTGGTTTTCCTCGTCAAAGACTTGGACAACTTATTCTCATACTTGAATTTTTATATCATGCAAGAAAATCAACAAACACAAACCCTCAAAAGTCAGGTTCTGCTCTCTGTTTGCACTCTGTTAGTCGACTTGACCCAGTCATTAGTCGACTTGAACCCTTTATTAGTCGACTACCCCCTTATCCTAGTCGACTAACTCATTGAAACGCAACCCTTTTTCTGAAGACGCGACTTTATTAGTCGACTAACCCCTTTTTCCTAGTCGACTAACTTTTTCTTAAAGACGCGGCTCTTCGAGACGCGACCTTATTAGTCGACTACCCCTTTCTCTATAGTCGACTAACTTTTTCCTGAAGACGCGACTCTACGAGACGCGACCTTATTAGTCGACTACCCCTTTCTCTATAGTCGACTAACTTTTTCTGAAGACGCGACTGTTTTCCATTGATTTGCAAAAGGGGAAAACTTACAAATAAAAGTTTGAGGAGCTAAATTACAAGTATTCTCAAAAGATTACAAGTAGATCTCCTCAGAGATTCTGGGAAAATGTGCCGATAGGAGTCTGGTCAGCGCGCGACCACTTTGTCCCTTTGACGATGCGAGCGATGAGATTCCCTTCTCGCCTGGTTCCGGGAATCAGAGAATAGAGGATTGGTAGAACCCTCTTGCTGCTTCTCAAAATCGCCTTCGATAAGGAATTCCTTCTCGCCTGGTTCCGGAGATTCCTTGAGAAGAAGGACGATGTTAGGGTATCAACACCCTGGATAGAGAAAGCAATTCTCTAAAAGGTCTCTGAATTCGAGAACGCACGGTGCGTTATGAAGAAGCCTCAGTCGAAGAAGCTAATTGATCGATTCTTGCGATCAGAAGGCAATTGATGGCTCCTTCCTCTGCAATCCGATGCCTCTTCTCCTCTGGTCCTTCGATTGATCGATCCTCCCTCATTGTACCCCTGGCGGGTTATTTATAGGGAGAGCAAGGGTATAATCGTCCCCTTTGAAGATATGGAAACAGATTGAACCGAATCTGTTTGAATCTGGAAAGTAGCCTTGCTGCGAGGCTAGAATAGCTTCCGTGGAGCTAGAAAATGGCAAGTCGGTTGATCTATTTTGATCCTTTCCATATTATTGGGAGATCCTCCTTGATCCTCTTACTCGTTTCAAGAGAGTCAAGAGATTGTGGCAATCACCTGCCATATTTGAATCCTGATTGGATTTGATTTGTTTTGAATCCGATCTTATCAGGAGATTTGATTAGTCAAGGTTGACCATAGCAGGCTGATGGCGGAGCTGCCCGCTTTGAGGCTCATAGCGGAGCTAGAGGCAATTCCTGGCGAAGTCCGAAAAGAGGGTTTTCGGCGAAGTCCGAAAAGAGGGTTTTCGGCGAAGCTATCAGTTAGCTTCCTGGCGGTGCTCTGGATGATGTTAGCCTCTCAAGCGAGGCTATCTCCTTGGGCTAATGTAATGCTAAATGCTAGCATTTTAGACCTGCTGAGGTCTGTTAGAAACAATCCGGGTTCACTGTTCTGCTTGCTGGATCAGTGGAGTCCAAACCGCTTCCTTGTCCCTTGGAGTTGGGTGAAAAACTGGTCTTCAGCTCGTCTGTCCCTTGTCTTTTGTAAATGTCAACAAGTATCGAGACATCGTTCGGACCAATGAGAATCTTGTCTTTTTTAAGTGTCAACAAGACCCCCTTCAAAGTTTTCGAAAGTCTGCAATAGCCCAGACTTCGAAACACTTTGAACTGCTGTGATGGTGGTGTGGAGTATGAACGTCGCCATGATGGTTGAGTTCAGCTTCGCTTTCAATCCTGCTTTGGGGTGAATTTGCCGAAGAATTGCACTGGTTCGCGAGTAGCTTCGCGTCGGGGTAGCTCCGCATCTGGGCTTCCAAGAAATAAGTTCGCTTTGGAACTCCTGTTGCCTTTTCAAAGCCAACTGCCGTGGGGCGGTTACGAGGAGGATCATTCCTTCTTTTGCGCCAATCGAGAGAGATGTTCTCCGATTTGCACGTTTCCAAGGGAGGATATTCCCTTTATTCAAGGCGCCATAAATGCCTTTTATGAGGGAGACGTTTTCTTCCCTTGTACGGTTCCAATGGAAACCGTCCCTGTTATCAAGGCGCAGTAAATGCCTTGAATGTGCTCGTGCTTCCACGCTTGAGGCGGTTGCGCTCAGGCCATGGGGCCTATAAATAGGACACTTGAGGTCCTCTGAAGAGAAATGCCTTGCCTTTCTTCTCTTCTCTTGGTTGTGAGAGATACTCAGATCTCTGAATTAGTGGGAAAGCCCACTCTGGTTGTCTAACCGGCCAAGGACCAGTAAGTCTTGATCATTCAAAGACTTCACTGTTTTTAGGGAATTCATCTCCCTTAATTTAGCTTTGGCAGCTCGCTTCAAGGATTAGCTTCCCTTGTTCATCATCTTGCAATTGGCTGCTGCAGAGAAGGATCTCATCATAGCTTTCTGTGAAGCTATCATCTTGATTTGATCAGAGAAAGATCACTGTATGTTAAGTCCGCTGCGCAGGCAGGACTTGGGACTTGGCTTCTTCAATAGTTGAGCCAGTCTTGCCATATTGGTGAGGTTGAGACTGTTCTTCACAAGATCAGTCTGACTTTGCCGTATAGGCGAGGCTAGGACTTGGCGTTTGCTGAGCCATCCCATGGTTGCTGTGCAGGTGGAGCTTATCCTCTGCTTAAGTCGGATTGCTTTGCCGCTGAAGAATCTGACTTAATGTTTTTGCAGCTCTTTCTGTGCTTAACTGCTAACTTGCTTCAATTTGCCTTGCAGCGAGCTATGCTTGTCAGTCTGGTGACTTGATGGAAGAAGCCATAAAATTGCCTTATGCTTCCCCGGTTGAAGCTTTACTTTTAAGCAGGAGGAACAATTCGGGGCAGCGGGTGCGCGTCCCAGAGGCTGTTGGCAGCCTCTTATCCGAGATGATTCGATCTGAGGTGAGGCTGGTTGCCGACTTTCAACTTTGGTGGCCTTCGTCGGGGACGATCCATTTCAGGGGAGTGGCCTCACGCACGCGTCAGATCCGCGTCATCAAAACTAGTTCCCATTATATGGGATCTGACGTGTTGGCGGCGATAAGTTTTATTGCCAGGCTTCAACAAAAATGGCCTGGTAAGATCCGCCATTTTGTGGAGAAAAATGACCGTGTCCCGGTGGCAGAACTGGTTAAGCCTTGTGCAGGAGGAAGGCCTTTCGTGTCCAGTTGATCTGGTCTGGAAGCAGATAAAACCGCTTGTATGCCTTTTATGCAAATGGCCTTGCTAGGCAACTATGTGTGTTGTATGAAACACAACTTTGATGTAATATCAATGTACCCTTGCTTTTAAATCAATGAAAGTTCTTTGTCTGATCATTTGATTTTTTGCTTGCTTTTGAGAGTTTGGCCATTGCTGGGCTGAACTGTATGCAGAATTAAGGACATTGTCCTTCCTTCGAATGATCTTTGCGAGACTGGCATGTCCCGCAAATAGCAGCCTCTTTGGCGGGCTAAGGTAGACTTCCTGGCGAAGTCTTTGAAGGTTTGTGCGAAGCCCGCACTTTGCTCCTGCGCGGAGTTAACCCTTTAGTGGGGTTGAACCGTCGCACTTTGGGAAAAGCGCCTCAGGCGCTTCGGGCACTGTTTCGAATTAATTCGAAACGGCGGCATGTGCCCTTTTTTGAGGCCTTGATTTAGGCGCTGACTGGCCTATAAAAGCCTGATCGGGCTGATCATGGGAGAGATCTCCTTTTTTCAGAGAAATTTCTGTCTTTTCCTCTCCTTCTTCCTCCTTTGCTTCAGAGTACTTCGAGAACTCTTGCAGTTCTTCAATGGCGCCCAAGAGACGAGCGGGTAAGGAAGTAGCGACTTCTGCAGTGGAGGGCCCTCCTCCTCCGGTCATTGAACGACCAATCACTGGTAAGAGACTCCTTTCCCAGATTAGGGATGATGGTCTTCTCTTTTTGGAGTCGGCGCTTGGCCATTAGGACGATCGAATATGATCTGTCCTTATCAGGGAACTCGTTTCCCTTAACTTCCCTATTTTGCTTGCACCAGGGAAGTAAGAACTGAACAGTTCTTCTCTTGGGCTTCCATAAGAAGCCATAACTTGGGCCATCTCCGTACTGTTTGAGGAGAAGGACTTGAATAAGTCCTCTCAGTCATGATGACTTTTGACCATAATGCCCCTTTGATGACGTCAGCCCTTAGGGCTATGCCACTTCCTGCAAAGATGCAGTCTTACCTGTGAAGCGAAGCTTTTTATCAAAGCTATTATCCCCACTGTCCCTGCTTACTGGGCGAGGCTATGCCTTAGCGAATTTTTGTGTCTTCGCGTCGATTTGATTGGTGAACTAATCATAGTTCATTTTCTTTTTTGTTTTTGCAGTTCATTACGCCTCCGGCCTCCAGAACAGTCTATTTGGCGTAACCAGTCGAACAGGAAGCCTCAGCTTGCAGTTCCTTGGGCAGGCTTCCTTGTTCAGTGAGCCGAGCCCCCTTGTACGGGATACGCTCATTCAGAGTGGTGGCCCGCAGGCCATGCGGAGCATTTTGACTACGGCTCCGTTTGAAGATATCGACCGTCAGGCTTACAAAAAGCCTGACTTCATGTTCGGGGATGCTGCACCTGATCCCGATCGCCAGCTGCAAGCCGGCGAAGGCCAGTGGGTCTTCCAGTTGGATGGCGAGAGATTCTATCTCCCATCTACTAAGCGGCATTTCGCTTTGCCTTCCTTCGCGAGCGTGACTCAGGCTCGGAAGATGGCGTGGGGCGTGAGCCTAAATGCTGAGTCCGTCCATGTCGGGAGACTGTCGTATAAGTCCGGCTATTCAGGGGCGGGCTATCCTCGTAGCATAATAGGGCTATACCCTGGGAAGGTGGCGAGGGACCTTCCAGTAGGAGAGAATCCAGCTGCGGCGCCGACCTTTGGCACTCAGTTCTGCGAAGTTGACGGGAACTATCCCGCCACGGACTTCAGGGCTCCTGGTTGGGTCCACCCTCCTAGGTCATGGTGGGTGGAGTTGACCAATTATATCCTCAATCATTTTGAGGGGGAATTAGAGAGGTTGAACCTCTATGAGGCCGTCAGGGCGACCTGCTACGGCATTGAGATGAAGGTGGCGTGCTTCTACGCCATCCTAGAGTTGTACTGCCCGGCCTCGGGGACTTTCTTCACCCCAGTTGGTGAGTTGGGCATGGCCCTGCATGAGATGCAAGAGATCTCAGCTTTGCCCTTCGGGTCTCTTCCATATGAAGAATATTTTCCGTGCGACACGGAGTTGGCTCTCTTGGAGAAGCAAGAGCCTGCCTTGCTTGAGACATATCGGGAATTGATGTGCCACCTGCACATTTGTTCCAGTATCCACACTGGTGGTAAGGGCAGCTCGAAGAGCTTGAAGAGCTGGGGGAGCTACTTGTTCCCGGACATGACTAGTGTGCCCGAGGCAGCTCATTGCGGAGTTGCTGAAGAAGACATCTTGGCGAGGATGGAGGTGCGCGCTGAAAAGGACATCGTCGTGACCGAAGATGATGGTCCTTTCGAGAAGGGTGATGTTCTTCGGAGCTTTCACCATCAGGCCCGTCGGCCTATGTCTCGCAAGGCGTTGCTGGCTGGCTTCTTAACCATCTGGTTAAAGAAGTGTGTCGTACCTTCTTCTTCGGGTGACATTGTTCACCCAAATGTGCTGCTGCCTGCCGTCCGCTTGGTCCATGGCCACCGTCTGGGTCTCCTCCCGGCCATGGTGTGTTGTATTCAGAGGGGCCTTCGTATACTGACGGAGGCTTTCTGCAGGCCGATGGCGTCAAGGCGGGGGAAGGGTGCCGTCCTGCCTTGTGACGGGCCCAATCCTAGGGTAGGTTTATCGTACACCTACTTGATGGCGTGGTTCGCCTTACACTGCCCCGGTTTGATTGGAGCTGGGGAAGATCCACCTCAGGGTGTTCAAACGGCGCTTCTCCGTCGTTTTGAAGGCTGTCTGTGGCAGAAAACTTATGTGGCCGAGGCCCGTAAGTTAGTGCGTCGCTATGACGCTTATAGCCTGTTCCGTTGCTTTCCTCGCCTGCGGAGTGCAGGATACAACGAGGAATTCCATGATGTGGAATCAGGTCGGTCCCCCATGAGTCGGGGTGTTTTCGAGTGGCTGGTCTGTATCCGGCCCTCGCATTTGCTGTACCGGAGTGGGGATACCTGCTACATGGAGCCCTACATCCCGAGCCGGTTCGCCCGCCAATTTGGGTATGACCAGTTGTATGTGGGCAACCCGAATCCGGACCTGGCTTTCATGGGGAGCCTCATTGATGGGGCTCGTGCTTGGCGGTTCTTTACCGCGGATGACACTGGAGCGTGGCTACGCACGCCGTCAAGGGATCCCGGCCTATGGACGACCCTGTGTTTCTGCCAATGGTATGCAGCTTCGAACTCCACGCCTCCTGGATTCAAAGTCAATAGTTCAGGTGTGAAGTTGATTTCCCATCGGCTGAGGCAGAAGGCTTCTGATAAGATGGAGGGCAAACGAGTCCGTGTTCCTGGCATAGAGGAGTTCATCGCTGTGGATGATAGCGAGGCTTCTGATGCAGAGAGCCCGTGCTTCGAGGCAGAGACAAGGCCCGATGCCCCCGAAGCTGGTGCTCGTGAAGCCGGCTCTGGTGTAGTGGGGGCAGCTCTCCCACAGCATGTGGAAGAAGTGGAGGAAGAGGACTCTGAGGTCCACTTCAAAAGGAAGCGTGGGAGTGGATCCCGTAGGAAGTCGTCGGCGAAGAAGCCCCGTCGCCAAACTCCTACCATTGTGGTGGAGGGTGAGCCCTCTGCTGCGCCTCCTTCTGCTGCTCCATTAGTGGCTGAGCCGTCGGTTGCTGAACCGACTACTGGTAAGATTGGTCCCATCTAATATGCCTTCAGCACGCTTTACATGACTCATCATTCGCTCTTTGTTGCAGGAGCTGAGGCAATTGGAGAGCAAGGGGAGCACTACGATCCCCTGTTCACTTATGGAAGTGCAGCTGGTTCCTTTGCTCGCTCGGAGGAGTCCGGAGGTGATGCAGCCGATATTGGCCCTTCGGGCGCTGGGACTTCTAAAGGAAGTCCTATGGCATCCAGCTCTGCCGGGTGGTCTGCGGAGGAATCGGCGAGTGGGCCGGCTATCCGCGTTGAGTCTGGTAAGAACTTTCCGATGGGACCCTTGGATTCTGATGCGGCTGACGAGGTGACATCGGCCTTCGGTAAGACTAAGGTCTCTTTGTCCTCGCCTATTTGTTGCGTCTCCTTTTTGACCTTGGTTTTGTTGCAGGCATTCGTCCCCAAGGTGCATCAGCTTCGAAAGAAGCGGAGGGTTTTCCTGAAGGGTCAAAGGGCGATATGAGCGCTTCGACCGGGGCAGACGCAGCTGTGTTAGACGCGCTGTATGGCGACCTGCCTTTTTATCAGCCCAAATCAGCGGAGGGCCCTGAGGTTGAAGAGGCGGCAGTCCCGGAGGTACCCCCACTTCCAGTCATATCAACGAGTGGGGTGCAGACTGTCTTGCCGAATACGGCATTGAGGGTGATTGTGAGCCCTACCTCCCCGACGCTGGTAGTTGAGCCTGCTGCTCAGGAGGTGGTTGCCAGTCCTACCTCCGCGGTGGCTGGCGTGCCGGTGTCGCTGAGGACTCCGCCGAGGTCACCTTTGGCTTGCCCTGCTGCTGTCGATGTTCCCGCTTCTTCTTCCGCGGTGGTGTCGACTAGGTTGGTAGATTGCTCCGAGGTTGTCTCAAGGATTGATGAAGCTGAGAATGACTTTATCGGTAATCTGGTCGACAGCTTCTATAATAGTTTGGAGCAGACTATCGGTCTAGTCTTGAAGGGCTCGCCTGTGCCATTTTCGAAGCTGAAAATGGTTCTCTCCCGTGGCATCGAGTGTATCCGGGACTTTGAGGGGTACCATCAAGCTACTGCTCTGGAGCTCCTGGTAGATGACCTTGAGAAGGACGTGGAGGAATGGCGCCATTTCCATCGTTCCGACGCAGCGTCTTTGGCTGATGAACGGCTCGCGCGTCTTGTCGCCCAGAAGCGCGAGGCTCAGCTCGCTGCTCAAGAGGCTGTTGAGGCTATCTCCTCTGACTTGAGGTCCTTGGAGGCAGAGGAAGCAGAGGTTGGGAGTGCAATTGATGCTTCCAACAGTGCTCTTCTTGACGCTGAAGATAAGATCAAGAGGGCTGAAGAGATGATCCGAAAGGCAAATCTCCTCTTGTCCAAAGCTACACAGATGCGTCATGAAGAGTCTGCGCGGCTTAAGCAGCTCAGGGCTCGAAGTGAGGAACTGGCGGAGCGGAAGTCATCACAGAGGGCGACTTTGGCGGAGACCGAGGCTCGTCTGGCTCAGGCGGTGGACTTCGATGCGGCGGAGCTAAGATCACAGGCGCTGGCCCAGGCTGAAGATGACAGGAGGACGCGGCTAGCTTCTCTTGGAGATCGGATTCGATCTTATCATGTACGCCTATAGGCTCCTCCATGTATCCCATTCTTCTGGATTGATAGAAAAATTTTTCTTTTGTTGTCTGTTGTTTAGATAATGAGACATGACTGTCTGTTGGTTCAGAGGTCGCAATGACATAACCAATTGAGATGTTGTCAGTCTCGAAGTCAGCCCTTTGCGGGGCTAAAAAGAGAGATACTTGCCTTTTGTAAATGTCAGCAAGCATCGAGATTGAGACTTAGCTGTCAGCTGGTTCAGAGGTCGCAATGACATAACCAATTGGGACGCCGCTAAACTCAATGGTAGATGAGGCTTGGCTATCTGCCAGTTCAGAGGTCGCAATGACGTAACTGGTTGAGAAGCCACCAAGCTCAATCAATAGGTGATACTCGTCTTTTGTAAATGTCAACGAGTATCGAGACCTGTCTTTTGTAAATGTCAACAGGGCTCGGGATTGAGACTTAGTTGTCTACTGGTTCAGAGGTCGCAATGACGTAACCAATTGAGACACCACTAAGTTCAATGATAGATGAAACTTGGCTATCTGCCAGTTCAGAGGTCGCAATGACATAACTGGTTGAGAAGCCACCAAGCTTCGATCGATAGGTGATACTCGTCTTTTGTAAATGTCAACGAGTATCGAGACCTGTCTTTTGTAAATGTCAACAGGGCTCGGGATTGAGACTTAGCTGTCTGCTGGTTCAGAGGTCGCAATGACGTAACCAATTGAGACACCACTAAGTTCAATGATAGATGAAACTTGGCTATCTGCCAGTTCAGAGGTCGCAATGACATAACTGGTTGAGAAGCCACCAAGCTTCGATCGATAGGTGATACTCGTCTTTTGTAAATGTCAACGAGTATCGAGACCTGTCTTTTGTAAATGTCAACAGGGCTCGGGATTGAGACTTAGTTGTCTACTGGTTCAGAGGTCGCAATGACGTAACCAATTGAGACACCACTAAGCTCAATAGCAATGGAGTTTGGGAATAGTCTCGTTTTCACGGGGAGAAACGAGGGAATCGCTGTCATAGGTTTAGTGTTAACGTAACAGCGGAATATATGTGGTCCTACCATTCTATGGATGAGAATTGGTAAGTGATTTTGGAGGTCTCATTTTCTCGGAGAGAAACGAGGGGATTGCTGCCATAGGTTTAATGTTAACGTAACAGCGGAATATATGTGGTCCTACCATTCTATGGATGAGAATTGGTAGGTGATTCTGGAGAGGGAATCAAGTGGGAACAGGTCCCTCGGGATTTTGAGCAAACCCCCAGCTATCAATAGGTTTGATATGTTTGGAGAAAGAGAAAGGCTCTCTTTGTGCGCATTCCGGACGCGCGGATCTCGATCAGAGGTGTAATGTTAACCTGATCGAGAGCAAGATCCTTGATTAAGGATAATACTTCTTTAAGAATTTGCCATTGATCGGCATCATGAGGAGGTCGCCATCTGCAGTTGTAAGGCGGTATGCTCCGTTTGAATAGACTGTCTCTATCACAAACGGTCCTTCCCATTTAGGCTGAAATTTGCCTTTGGTCTTGTGCGTCATAATCATCGGTCGTCTGACGGCTAAGACTAAGTCTCCTTTCTGGAAGACTCTCTGTTTGACCTTCTTATTGAAGGCTTTTGACATCCGAGCTTGATATAGCTCGATGTTTTGTTGAGCTTGCAGCCGCTTCTCGTCCAGGGCTTCGAGCTCTTGAAGACGCAGGCGATCATTGTCTTCTGATGTCATCTTAGTAGTCAAGGCTACCCGCAATGATGGCACCTGGATTTCCAATGGGATGACCGCTTCGCACCCATATACCAGGGAGAAAGGCGTATTGCCTGTCGGTGTCCGAACCGTAGTCCGGTAGGCCCAAAGGCATTCACCGAGCTTTTCGTCCCAATCTCGCTTGTTCGAGGAGACAAACTTCTTGAGCAGCTTGATGATTGTCTTGTTAAATGCTTCTGCTAAACCGTTGGCGGCAGGATTGTAAGCTGTCGAAGCCATATTCTGAATTCGGTATTTATCGCAGAACCGATAGAATCCTTGGCTTATGAATTGGGGACCATTGTCATGGATGATCCGCCTGGGGACACCAAATCGATGGATGACGTGGTGCTTGATGAAGCTAACCAGATTGGAGGTTTTAACTTCGGCCAACGGTGTGGCCTCTGCCCATTTTGAGAAGTAATCGGTTATTGCCAGGATAAACCGATGACCTCTTGCCGAAGAGGGGCTAATTGGCCCTACGACATCGACTCCCCATGCTTCAAATGGCCATGAAGCAACAGTAGGGTGGAGTAACTCCGAAGGTTGGTGTATGAAGTCTGCATGGACCTGGCACGCCTTACACCTTCGTGCATATTGGGTGGCATCGGCCATCATGGTCGGCCAGTAGTAGCCAAGTCTGTGCAGCCTGTCTTTAAGCTTTGGACCCGGCTGGTGAGCTCCGCAAATGCCATCATGTGCTTCTTTAAGCACTTCCTGTGCCTCTGAATGAGAGAGACAACGGAGGAGAACACCGTCATATGAACGACGGTAGAGTGTTTTCAAAGTGGGATCATAGTAGAAACGGAGCGACCTTCGTCTGATGGACGCTGCTTCTTTGGGATCGTCTGGAAGCAGGCCGTGCAGAGCGTAGTCAATGAGAGGGAAGCGCCAATCCCTCGGCTCAAGACCCACGGAGACATTATAGACTTCTTGGATCCTTAGTATGTGCTTGGAGCATACAAGATGTCGGGTTGCGACTGTGAGGTGATACTCGGTGTCGGCCGGTAAGGCTAGCGTTGTCGCTAATGCAGCGAGAGCATCCGCCTTGGTATTTTGAGATCGGGACACATGCCCAATGTAGAAGCCTTCAAATAAGCTAGCCAATTCGATGGCTGTATGATAATAAGGCACCAAGTCTTCATGACGGACCTCGTATTCGCCTTTAACCTGATTTATGATCAGCTTTGAATCGCCATAAGCTTCAAGGTAGCGTACCCCCATTCCATGGGCGAGCTGGAGGCCAATGAGCAGAGCATTGTATTCCGCTACATTATTAGAGCATGATTCTGTCAAGGAGAATGCTCTGGGAAGGATATGATCCTGTGGGGAGATAAACACAACCCCCACTCCGGCAATAATCTTTCCTTTGGGGCCCATCCGCGATGCTCCATCAAAGAACATCTGCCACACTTCCTCTACTGAGGTTGCATTAGACTCGAAGACTTCATCAGGGATGTCTTCGTGAAGCTTTGAATGTTCCGGGACTGGATGCGCAGCCAAGAACTCTGCAAGGGCTTGACCTTTAACTGCCTTCTGAGGAGTAAAGGTCATGTCGTATTGAGACAACAGAAGTGCCCACTTAGCCAATCTTGAATTCAGCGACCCTGGCTTCGTCATGAGAAGTCGTAAAGGGTTCACTCTGGAGATGACATGTATGGTTTGGCCAACCAAATAATGTCGTGTCTTCTGGACAGCGAAGACGAGAGCTAAACACTCTTTCTCAATAGGATTGTAGCGAGATTCCGCTCCTATGAGAGTCCTGCTCAGATAATAAATGGCCTGCTCATGGCCATTGTCATCCTTCTGAGCGAGGAGGGCGCCGAGGGAATAATCCAGAGCTTTTACATAAAGCAAGAATGTTTTCCCTGATGTAGGGGCCACTAAGACTGGAGGTTTTGTGAGATACCTCTTAATATCTTCATAAGCTTCTTGACAAGCTCGATCCCATATGAAGGCAGTACCCTTCTTCATGAGACGGGTGAACGGTTGGCAGCGGCCCGAAAGATTTGCTATGAATCTTCTGATGTAGGCTAATCTGCCTTGCAAGCCTCGGAGCTCTTTGAGGTTCCTTGGTGGATGCATGTCCTGGATGGCTTTGACTTTGTCTGGGTCCAGATGGATCCCTTTTGATGTGACAATGAACCCAAGGAATTTGCCACTAGACACTCCCAAGAAGGATTTTGTCGGGTTCATTTTCAGCTGATGAGCCCGCATTATGTCGAACATCGTTCTCAGATCGCGAAGATGTTCATTTTTGCTGCGGCTTTTGACGGCAATGTCGTCAACATAGCACTCCACCGTCTTTCGGAGATGGTCGCGGAAGATCATGCTCATCGCCCGTTGGTAGGTTGCTCCCGGCGTTGAAACCATATATTGTAGTGGTGGTTGCGGACAACCTGTACAGTGGTATGCCAAGGAAGTAGAGGAGCCTTTTGGGGATGATGCTGAGCGCAGACCCCGGATCGACTTGTATCCTTTCAATACAGGTTGAACCGATATACCCGGTATAGTACAGAGGTCGATCATGCTTGTTGTCTTTGAGAAGCATATCTTCCGCCGTGAAGGTAATGGCAGGTACCTTTGACTGCGCGTGATGGCACTCTGAGCAGGGAGGCTGCATCTCATCACCAGGGATCTCAGGCATGCATGTCAGAAAGGACTCTGAGTTGGCTAGCGCATCTCTGAGTGCCTCTCTCGTCTCTTTAGAGAGACGAAGAAGCTCGTGTATTGTGATACGAGCCGGGATATTGGCTAAGTGGGCCAATATATCAAAGCGAAAGGGCGTGGCTAACCCTTGGCCTGGCGGTTTCTTCAACACATGGTCGAATCGCACCTCCTTAGGCTTCTCCTTCCCTTTGGCTGGAATTGGAGTGGATGTCGGCATTGGTACTGATGTCGTTAGCTGCTGTATCTCGTCAGTAGGCTTGTCATATTGCCTTAGGTATGACTTTCCAGACCGGGTGCCCGTCTGTTGAGGCGCATCTGCCTGCGCCGCACAGGCATGCTTTTCTTCTTCAGAATCGCTGAGGGAAGCCGAAGTAAGATTACCATCGTCTGGTAGGACAGAGATGACATTGCAGGATTTGCCCTTTCTGCTGGAGTCCTTCGACGTCTGCTGTACGTCTTGGATGAGGTCGGGGTGTATCCACATAACTTCCCCTGTCTCCAATGTCAAAGGGACGAGACCCTTATTGTTTTGAGTCGTGGCTGGAGGATGCTTGATTTCCAACCGTGGCGCCGGGGCTGAGTAGGTCTCGCCAGGAACCATGACCTTCTGGGCAGTGCCGAACTCAAGAGTCACCATATTGGCAGTGACTTTCTTCTGTTCCGTCTTCAGTGTGAGGACTCCGGCGTCGACCAAGGCTTGAATTCTATCCTTAAGAACATAGCACTTGTCGGTAGGATGGTGGATCATCCTGTGGTAGAGGCAGTATTTAGGGTCATTTGTGCGCCCTACCTCATTAGGACGCCGAGCATCTGGCAGCTTTATCTTATTCCCTTTATGGAGCAGATGGAATATTGTGACCACCTGGTCATCTCTGAAGGAGTACTGCTTCGGAGGAAACTTGGGCTCTTGGCTGTTGACGCCGCTCTTCTTGGCCTTTGGCTGTGTGTCCCCGGTCAGCTCGACGGACATAATTTCCTTCCCTTTAGCTTGGGAAGACTGCGGGAGATCGCTACGCCCTTTGTTGTTCGTGCCCCATTTGCTCCTAGGGGCGGATGGCTCGAACTTCTTAGCCGATTTCTCGGCTATCTCGGCTTGTTCGACCAATTCCTTCCAAGTATGGGCCTTGACAGCCCCCATGCGAACTTCTACTTGATCCAAGAAGTTGTGTCTGCATGTTTGTAAAAGCATGGGTAAAGGCATCCCTGCTGGGCACATCAGAGATAGATTTCTGAACCGCTCAATGTATTCACGGACAGATTCGCCTTTCCTCTGCACAGTGGAAAGGAGCTTATCCATGGTCACTTCGGTATCGTCCTCATAGAAGCGAGAGAGGAACCGGGTTTCCAGGTCGATCCAGGAATTGATAGAGCCCGGGGGAAGACTGCGAAACCAGTCAAACGCCACCCCTTTCAAGGTGCCGATGAACAACCTAGCCATGATGGCGTCGTTGTTTAGAACATTACCGGTCTGAGACCAGAAATAGTAGATGTGCTGATTGGGCGAGCTCTTACCATCATACGTGTGCAACGTTGGTGGTTTGAACTTTGGCGGATATGGCACTGAATCCCATTCCAGTGGGTAGGGACGGACTACCCCCACTTTCTTCAATTCATCCTTTTGCGCCAGGGATGAAATTTGAGCTTGAAGGCCTTTAAGGACTTCGGCATCCAGGGAAGAGCCTCCCTTGGATCTCTCCGTCTTGGGCGGATCATTGCTGAGATCCCCCTCCTCGTCATGATTACTTCCGGTATCATCATTCCGGTTGCTGAGGAGCTGAGCTAGCATCTGCTGGATATTGTCCAGGGCCTCTTGCTGAGTTCTAGAGGTTTGCTCCTGAGCCTCCAAACGCCGACGAAGGTCGTCATTGGCGTTATCGGCCATATTAACCGATGCTTTGTCGGTTTGCACAGAACTGACTGTTGCTGAAGAGGCATACCCGCTGTCTTCATCTTCTCCGTCAGACGATTGGGGTGATCGTCCGGACTGTGGCGGGATCAGGACCTTTGAGGAAGAAGGCTGTTCATAATTATAGGGTATCGCTACCCTGGATCTGGTGTTTCGGAAAACACCTTCTTCGCGCACCAAGACTTCACCTAAGCCTGGGCAATAATCTGGATCTGGGGAGCCGAAAGGGGTATCTTCGGATGTATGACCTCCTCTGCGCGGCTCTCGCCCCCTTCCGGTCATGTTGACGGATGCAGAGGCTGGATCTGGCGAGCCACTCCTTCTGAGATGCTTCATTGGGATGCGCGCAGACAGTCGATCAAAGACTGATCGCCGATATGGAGAGGTGGCAAGGGTTGGTCGTAACTGACACTGCATAGAATGGACCATCACCAACTGGCATCCACTTCGTCGACAACAGGAGGAAGTAGTCTGGAAATGCTTCAATCTCCGCTTGTCCGCCAAGAATTCTCGCAGGTCGGCCCCGTAGGGGCCTGAACAATCTGGTATATGGGACAACGCATCGTTCCCCTTATTCCTGCGGAAAGGATTAGCACCGTATAGTGCTCTGGTTTTAGCCTCGCGGCTGTAAACCCGATGAGTACGCCGAGGTACAATAGCCTTGCTTGCGAGGACAAGGCTAGCAGTAGGCGTCGCTGCACTAGGAGACGGTATGATTGCCGTCTTGACTTTATGGTTGGCAGCATTGTTGGCACAGGCGGGCATCTTGCCTTTTTCTTCATAAGAGGGGCGCGGCTTTGGCGAGGCTACGCCTGAAGCTTCAGCAGAGGACTTCTGTTTAGGCTTCCATACCCGCTTTGACAGAGGATGCGTAGGTTCGCAAGGAACCTGAATAGCCACAAGCGGGGCTGTGGGGTGCTGGCAGGATTCTGCCTCTGGTTTCTGATTTGAAACCTTGGCCATAAAGACCTTCTTGTGCTTCCGCGCTCGAAGCATCAAGCCACCCCCAGAGAGGACTTCTTCAAATCTTCTTTGATCGATCTGGATAACCAGGTTCTCAAAAGTGCAGGATCTGGGCTGCGGGCATGTTTCCTTGTTGCGCCAGAGAACTGCGGCAGGTTTGCAGAGAACTTTTTCCGTCTCCGCAGAGACTTTGCTTGAAGATTTAGCCAGAGAAGATCTGGCTGCACCGGCTTTTCTGAATTCAGAGATAGACCCGAAGGTCTGTTCGTCGCATTGCGACACTTGATTCTCAGCAGAGGAGAATACAATCCCCAGCGGAGTCGCCATCTTGTTTTCCATTGATTTGCAAAAGGGGAAAACTTACAAATAAAAGTTTGAGGAGCTAAATTACAAGTATTCTCAAAAGATTACAAGTAGATCTCCTCAGAGATTCTGGGAAAATGTGCCGATAGGAGTCTGGTCAGCGCGCGACCACTTTGTCCCTTTGACGATGCGAGCGATGAGATTCCCTTCTCGCCTGGTTCCGGGAATCAGAGAATAGAGGATTGGTAGAACCCTCTTGCTGCTTCTCAAAATCGCCTTCGATAAGGAATTCCTTCTCGCCTGGTTCCGGAGATTCCTTGAGAAGAAGGACGATGTTAGGGTATCAACACCCTGGATAGAGAAAGCAATTCTCTAAAAGGTCTCTGAATTCGAGAACGCACGGTGCGTTATGAAGAAGCCTCAGTCGAAGAAGCTAATTGATCGATTCTTGCGATCAGAAGGCAATTGATGGCTCCTTCCTCTGCAATCCGATGCCTCTTCTCCTCTGGTCCTTCGATTGATCGATCCTCCCTCATTGTACCCCTGGCGGGTTATTTATAGGGAGAGCAAGGGTATAATCGTCCCCTTTGAAGATATGGAAACAGATTGAACCGAATCTGTTTGAATCTGGAAAGTAGCCTTGCTGCGAGGCTAGAATAGCTTCCGTGGAGCTAGAAAATGGCAAGTCGGTTGATCTATTTTGATCCTTTCCATATTATTGGGAGATCCTCCTTGATCCTCTTACTCGTTTCAAGAGAGTCAAGAGATTGTGGCAATCACCTGCCATATTTGAATCCTGATTGGATTTGATTTGTTTTGAATCCGATCTTATCAGGAGATTTGATTAGTCAAAGGTTGACCATAGCAGGCTGATGGCGGAGCTGCCCGCTTTGAGGCTCATAGCGGAGCTAGAGGCAATTCCTGGCGAAGTCCGAAAAGAGGGTTTTCGGCGAAGTCCGAAAAGAGGGTTTTCGGCGAAGCTATCAGTTAGCTTCCTGGCGGTGCTCTGGATGATGTTAGCCTCTCAAGCGAGGCTATCTCCTTGGGCTAATGTAATGCTAAATGCTAGCATTTTAGACCTGCTGAGGTCTGTTAGAAACAATCCGGGTTCACTGTTCTGCTTGCTGGATCAGTGGAGTCCAAACCGCTTCCTTGTCCCTTGGAGTTGGGTGAAAAACTGGTCTTCAGCTCGTCTGTCCCTTGTCTTTTGTAAATGTCAACAAGTATCGAGACATCGTTCGGACCAATGAGAATCTTGTCTTTTTTAAGTGTCAACAGCGACCCTTTGAGACGCGGCCTTATTAGTCGACTACCCCTTTCTCTATAGTCGACTAACTCCTTTATAAGTCGACTACTTGCCTCTCCCAGGTCGACTAACTTTGGCTGTCTGCTGTGGTTAATTACTTCTTTGAATATGGACCTTATCCGCGGGACTTGTATTATATATTGTTATGATATGGCATATTACCTGCCAGATCACTTGTCACTACCATGATTATACTAATACCTGTTATGATTAACTCTCCACCCATGATTATCATATTACGGGAATGTAGTACCAGATCTCTTGATATGTACTCCAGTTATGCCTGACTCCTGTTATGATTCCTGTTATGACGAGTTATGATCCTACTCATTCCCGTAATCTGATAAATATTGTTAACAAGCCATAAAAAGGATAACTTGCACGGGGAATGGGAGGAAGTGATGAATGCCGGTATGATGCCTTGCTTATAGTAATGGAATAAAATATTGACGATTCGTGTTAGAGGGATTTCAGGCCCTCAGAAGATACGTGTTAGGGGGATTTAAGGCCCCCAAGCTGGTCCCGGGCGTACGGGAACTACTATAAGAGGAGCTATCAGTTCTTCATTATCTTCCAGTAACAATCCTCGGCTTGCTTATATATGGATGTATGTGTGTTGAGATGTACACCAGGACACATACCTAGATATATGGGTCAGACGAGTAATAATAATAAAAGATGCCAACTACGTATCCTGTTATGCCTGTTATGAACTCCCGTTATGCTCGTTATGATCCCTGTTATTCCTGTTATGTACTCTTGTTATGACCATTATGCAATTTGATGTGTTGTTTTGTAACTCGGGTTGTACGCGCTTGGATTACGGTAACATGGGATAAAGGTATATAGATGAGGGTTTCCTTGTTTGGATTATTCCTTCGAGGTACTAATCTCATGGAGCCGTGGCCTAAACCTGTACAATCGGATTTGCTCGTAATCGGTTTTATTCGGTCTTATCGGTTTTATGATTATTATATTATACCTGTTCATGTCCTGCCTTTTCACTTATATTCTATTCCCCAGTTACTTGTACTTATCTTTGCCCGCCATCTGGCTTTTGCCTCACCACTCGCTGGGGGAGTTCTGACTCCTCTGGATCCTCATGTCCAGGTCCTGGAGCTTGGACCGTAGGCTATTTTCTTGATGAGGACCAAGTTCACTTCTGCGGAGCAGTCAGATCAGCTGTAGCTCCAGTCCCATCCTTGCTTTCCCTGTTGGCTCGCGGCTTTTCCAGTTATCTCGTGAGCGTCCTTTTGTACTGTTCATACTTGTACATTTCTTGTAATCTCGCAATTGCGCATATCAGTGATGTAATATTTATGTAATATTGGATCACCTCTGGTGATAACTTTGTAATTGTACTCATGCGTTGGAATGTATAATGCACCACTTGCTTTCGTACTCTGATTCTTGCCTGTACTGATGCTTAGCGTATATGCGTGAGGGTATTTCTGACCTGCGTATATACGTTGCAGTAACGTCTCCGTACCCGCCGGATCGGGACGTTACAGGGTGGTATCAGAGCCTAGGCTCTCGCCTCCTCAGTACGTCCAGACGGTAAATTAATGGTAAAGAAATTTGCAACTGGAATGCTTGAGTCCTGGTTATACAGTCCAACTACAAGTACAAAGTTATCTTTCTCTTCCTTCTGATCCATTTCTTGAATCCTGAGACCTTCAATCTTTTACCTTCCAGTTTCTTCTTGTTACCCACTTCAACCAACTCAGATATGGAAAGACGGGGGACACGTAATGGTGCCGGTACTTCTCAAGACGGATCCAACAGAGACAATGATGGTATGATGAGGATACTTCAAGGGATGATGCAGAGTCAACAACAGCAGACAGAGCTTCTACGTCAAGGACTGTTAGTTGCACCCCGAGAACAGAGGCCAGGCAACGTGTCGGACTTCAGGAGATTACAGCCGGCCATCTTTTCAGGTACAGAGAAGCCCCTGGATGCAGAACAGTGGCTGATAGACACAACAGATCTTTTGAAGGCAGCCCGAGTCCCTGATGAGAACAAAGTGGAAGTGGTCAAGATACAATTGAAGGATGTGGCTCGAACATGGTGGTTGGCGGAAGAAGCAACACTGGAGAAACCTATCACATGGGACCAGTTCTCAAGGGGTTTCTACGAGAGATTCTTCCCTGCAACAGCTCAAAGAGACATGGAAGAACAATTTATCCGCCTGCAGCAGCGCAATAGGTCAGTGGATGAATATGCTGCTGAATTCTTGAGGCTCAGCAGGTTTGCTCCCTACATGGTGGCAGACGAAGAGAAAAGGGCGAGCAGGTTTCAACAAGGGTTGAAGATGGACGTCCAGATGTATCTTATTCCTCAACAGCTGAAGACTTACTCTCAAGTTCTCTCCATTGCCCGTGAAGTAGAACGAGGACTGGAGAAGAAGAGTGAGAACCAAGTGCAGAACAAGTCAGTGAAGAGACCCTTTCAGTTGATGAATGAGGGAGATACAGCTAGGATAATCAATGGCCCGATAGTCAAGCGACCATTCCAACCTCCTCTTCCTCAGATCATATGCAATTTCTGCCACAAGCCTGGACATTATAGGAAAGATTGTCGAATGGCCAATGGACTATGTTTAGCATGTGGGACAGGGAGTCATGCTTTAAGAGATTGCCCGTTCAGAAGGATAGGAAATACAGCACCAGTCCGACCAGTACTTCCAGCCCCGCCACTGAGAGGGAACCCAGAACCCGTTGATCGAAGAGCTCCATTCCCGCCCCAGCAGTATGGTCACCCACAGAGAGGAGTGAGAACTAGAGCAGATCATGGTAGAGGCCAAGTCTACAACATGGTGGCAGAGGCATCAGACGAAGCAGCAGCAGAATATGAAACTCAGTATCCGAAACAGGAACCTTGAGGATGTCACTGTAACCGCTACCCCAGATCCTTTTGTATTTTGAGTTGGTAATCCTTCGTAAATATTCCACTTTATCATTCTCTCATTGCCAATCCTGGTCCCTCCTGTGTTCCTCATCCCCTTATCGAAATTGCGAGGACGCAATTTTTGTAAGGTGGATGGATTGTAACACCCCGCTCCCGGAATACGTACTTAGTTGCGTATTCAGATTTTTCGATCGTATTTTTCGATTTACTTCCTGTATTTGTTTTGTATTATGAGCTGTTCATATGATCGTTTTGCCTTGGATCTGGATTCGTGAACTCGGAGTCAGCCTTAATCTGAACCGGGAACCCGATCCTAGTGAATTGCTCGATTTGATCTTTTCGCTATTCTGAATTGACCGATTTCAGCTTTAAATACTGTTTTCTAATATTTTAGATTTTCTATGATTTTCTGAAATTTTTCTGAATTAAATTGTAAATCTTCAAAACCGGTGTCGACCAGTACCGCTGACCGACTCTCGGAATATTAATTTACAAACGGAGTCAAATCTTAAGAAACGGCTTTCCTGCAACTTCTTAAAATCATATTTTCTATCCAAATACATTTTCTGGGATTTTTCTAATTTTATTAAAAATCCGGCCAATCCGGTGTATACCGAGATTGACGGTTGACTTCAGGATTTTTATTTTGAAAATGAGATTGAATCTTTGAATACCGATTTCACCAAAAATCTTTTTATAATATTTTTTATTTTTGAGAATTTTTGGGAAACTTTCCAAGCTATGTTATTTTGGGACCTTTCCGGAGTTTTCGGTATTTTCCCAGATACCGAGAATTTATCCAAATATTCCACTTTTCTCTTTTTCCATTTTCTCTCTACTTCCTCAAACGCGAGTTTCACCTACCTGGGATTCTGCATTTAATGCGGAGATGCTCTCCACGCCTCCCCATGCTGCCTTTAATGCACTGCTATCAATTCCAATCAAGTCATTATGACTTTTGTCCTTTTGTTAAAACGCAACTTTTTGGCTTTTTTTCTGGGCGCGGCTTTAATTCCCGCGTTTGGCCCATCTTGGCCTAAACGCAGGTGGAGGGCTGCGTTTGGAGAAGGAGACACAACTTCCTTTTGTGCGTTCTCTTTTGTCTTGGAAAGAGAGGACAACAATATTATATTATATCTCCTTCCATTATATAACCACTCCCTCCTTCTCTCTCTTTCATTTCTCTTCTTCTTCTTTTTGCAGCCAACAGAGAGGCCAACAGCAGCCCAAAAGAGCCTCCTTCTCTCTCCTTTGGCCACCCATTCCTCCACCATTTTTCCTTCGTTCTCACCACAAACTCCACCACCATTCTCCCCTCCATCTCCTCCTCCATTTCCAACAACAACACCACCTCCATATCATCTTCTTCTTCCTCTTTTCCACCATAAAACACCAAGAAACACCAAACAACCCATTCTCACCACCACCTTCTCCACCATTTCCACCACCACCTACACCTCCTTGGACACCACGAACCACACCAATATCAACTCCTCGGCGAGCTCTTTCATTCTAGCCAACTCGTCGCTCCCCGTAACATCGTTTGCAAAATCCCATTTTTTCAAAGTGAACTATACTTGCACCATCAACCTCCTTCCCTTGTGAAGGCCGGTGCCCTCCTTTCGGATTGGGGCCGTGCTCTTCTTCGTCGACAATATCGCCGTAGATTATTCCGGTAATCGTTCGCGATTATTCCGATAATCGTTTTGGTGATAATTGACGACAACGATTATTCCGGATGCACAAGGCTTCAAAGTAATATTTTTAGGCGAGTGGTTTTCCTCGCCAAAGACTTGGACAACTTATTCTCATACTTGAATTTTTATATCATGCAAGAAAATCAACAAACACAAACCCTCAAAAGTCAGGTTCTGCTCTCTGTTTGCACTCTGTTAGTCGACTTGACCCAGTCATTAGTCGACTTGAACCTTTTATTAGTCGACTACCCCCTTATCCTAGTCGACTAACTCATTGAAACGCAACCCTTTTTCTGAAGACGCGACTTTATTAGTCGACTAACCCCTTTTTCCTAGTCGACTAACTTTTTCTTAAAGACGCGGCTCTTCGAGACGCGACCTTATTAGTCGACTACCCCTTTCTCTATAGTCGACTAACTTTTTCCTGAAGACGCGACTCTACGAGACGCGACCTTATTAGTCGACTACCCCTTTCTCTATAGTCGACTAACTTTTTCTGAGACGCGACCCTTTGAGACGCGGCCTTATTAGTCGACTACCCCTTTCTCTATAGTCGACTAACTCCTTTATAAGTCGACTACTTGCCTCTCCCAGGTCGACTAACTTTGGCTGTCTGCTGTGGTTAATTACTTCTTTGAATATGGACCTTCCGCGGGACTTGTATTATATATTGTTATGATATGGCATATTACCTGCCAGATCACTTGTCACTACCATGATTATACTGATACCTGTTATGATTAACTCTCCACCCATGATTATCATATTACGGGAATGTAGTACCAGATCTCTTGATATGTACTCCAGTTATGCCTGACTCCTGTTATGATTCCTGTTATGACGAGTTATGATCCTACTCATTCCCGTAATCTGATAAATATTGTTAACAAGCCATAAAAAGGATAACTTGCACGGGGAATGGGAGGAAGTGATGAATGCCGGTATGATGCGTTGCTTATAGTAATAGAATAAAATATTGACGATTCGTGTTAGAGGGATTTCAGGCCCTCAGAAGATATGTGTTAGGGGGATTTAAGGCCCCCAAGCTGGTCCCGGGCGTACGGGAACTACTATAAGAGGAGCTATCAGTTCTTCATCATCTTCCAGTAACAATCCTCGGCTTGCTTATATAGGGATGTATGTGTGTTGAGATGTACACCAGGACACATACCTAGATATATGGGTCAGACGAGTAATAATAATAAAAGATGCCAACTACGTATCCTGTTATGCCTGTTATGAACTCCCGTTATGCTCGTTATGATCCATGTTATTCCTGTTATGTACTCCTGTTATGACCATTATGCAATTTGATGTGTTGTTTTGTAACTCGGGTTGTACGCGCTTGGATTACGGTAACATGGGATAAAGGTATATAGATGAGGGTTTTCTTGTTTGGATTATTCCTTCGAGGTACTAATCTCATGGAGCCGTGGCCTAAACCTGTACAATCGGATTTGCTCGTAATCGGTTTTATTCGGTCTTATCGGTTTTATGATTATTATATTATACCTGTTCATGTCCTGCCTTTTCACTTATTTCTATTCCCCAGTTACTTGTACTTATCTTTGCCCGCCATCTGGCTTTTGCCTCACCACTCACTGGGGGAGTTCTGACTCCTCTGGATCCTCATGTCCAGGTCCTGGAGCTTGGACCGTAGGATATTTTCTTGCTGAGGACCAAGTTCACTTCTGCGGAGCAGTCAGATCAGCTGTAGCTCCAGTCCCATCCTTGCTTTCCCTGTTGGCTCGCGGCTTCTCCAGTTATCTCGTGAGCGTCCTTTTGTACTGTTCATACTTGTACATTTCTTGTAATCTCGCAATTGCGCATATCAGTGATGTAATATTTATGTAATATTGGATCACCTCTGGTGATAACTTTGTAATTGTACTCATGCGTTGGAATGTATAATGCACCACTTGCTTCCGTACTCTGATCTTGCCTGTACTGATGCTTAGCGTATATGCGTGAGGGTATTTCTGACCTGCGTATATACGTTGCAGTAACGTCTCCGTACCCGCCGGATCGGGGCGTTACAATTATTATTCAAACTCGAAACCCAATAACAAACTCGAAAAGAGAGTAACTGTTATAAAATGGTACTTATTATCATTCATTTCACGATATTTAAATTAATAAAATTATAAAATCAGAACTTGATCATATTATTATAAAAGTGAAATATATAAATTTTCATTTTGTATCTAAGAAAGTTGAAATGCGACTTTAAAAATAACTCTCATTGGAACTTTAATTCACCTATTTAAAATCCGAATCCGACCAGAACACTGAACCCGACAAGAAAGAAAAGATTCCGACATGAGCCTGAGTCCGAACTCGAATTTCTTATCGGGTTCGGGGTCGGATATGACATGGATCCAACCCGAACCCGACCCGTTTACACCCCTAAGTGAAAGATATTTCCACCCAAAAAATGATGACACACCCACAAGTTATTACAAGTTTACTATTTTTTTTGGACAATTTTACCCTGATGAAAAGGCCCCTTTCTCCTTCCTCTCCTCCTCCTTCTCCCTCCTTCCCGGCCTCCCCCGCCTCCCCCACTCCCCCTCCCCTCCTCGGCCTCCCCCCGCCTTCCCTGAGATCTTCCCCACCCCCTTGTTGGCTCAGAGGTCCATCACTCTAGTTTTGATGAGGATTAACTAATGTAGTTATAGTTTACTAATAATCTTGTATTTAAATAGTTTCAGTGATTGACCAAGATATTAGTAGGTTTTTAGCTTTAACAGAGAAGTTTTGGAGCTAACACGTGTTGATTCAAGAGCTCGAGCGTTAAGATCGCATCTAGTACTCGGTTGGAGTCAATCTCGTTAGATCTCGTTAAGATCGAGTCAGCTTGGAGACAAGAAGATTTCGCTTTGTGTTTAGTTTTGTTTGTTTAGATCTTGTGTAAAGATAGATAGTATTGATATGCTCAAGTTCACATAGACACACAAGTTCAAAGTTTATTGGTTTTGATTTTCGGTTTAATCGGTATTGGATTTCATATCAAAAACATAGATATATATCTTTTATGTGTATTGGATTCTATCCATATGCAATATGCTTCAAAGTTGTTTCAATATCATATTTTTGTATCCATATGAGTTTTGGAGAAAACAGTTTTCCATTTCAAAAATCCAAGTTTTTGAAAAATACCGATTTTGTGTTTAAGCCAAATTTCAATATCACAAAAATGGTTCAAATTGTTTATAATATGTGTTGAATTTTAATCACACATATTTGTATTTCAAAGATCTTATAAGAACTTATTTTTGTGAAATTTATGAGATTTTATGGGATTTTATTGAAGGTAAAAAGACCAAGTTTTAATCCCTTATACTGTTTGACCTGGCTTTCTGTCGGTCGACCGAGGCAGAAGTCGGTCGATCGGTCCGGTCGATCGATGCATAAACGTGCACAGAATATTTGGCTAGAGGGCCGGTCGACCGCTAGAGAGCTCTGCGCTCTGGATCTGGCCTCGATCGGCCGGGCGATCGACCGCAGAGAGTTATGCTCTCTGTATCCAGGCCTCGGTCGACCACGTGGTCGACCGATGGTACAACGGTCGAAAATCTGACCGTTGGCTGGTCGACCGGGCGGTCGACCGACAGCAGAAATTTTCTGCTGTCTTGGCCCAACGGCTAGTTTTTAGATTGGTTATAAATACCCATCCATTTGGGTTATTTTGATCAAAAATTTTAAGAGCAAAAATTTTCACTTCTTAAGTATTTTAGCAACAAGTTTTCAAGAGTTTTTGGGCTTAAAATTTTATCTTTATTTGTTTTCAAGGGTTAGAAAATTCAAAGAAAAATAGAGTATTTGGGATATTGGGTTTGATCTTCATTTCTATCTTTATCTAGTATTTTTTAAAAGTATTTTTCTTTGTGTTTTGATTGTCAAACACCTTGTATTCTCACACTTGAGCTATCATATCTATCCTATCTATAGGAAAGTTATTTTGTGAGAAAAATTGGTTTATGGTTTAGTGAGACCACCAAGAGTTGTAAACCTTCTTTTATTTGGGTTTGTTGTTATCCCTCTTGGTAGAGGTGATTGTGGAGTTTGTGTTGCGATCCCTCTAAGTATAGAGGTGATTGAGGTTGTTGCTTGGCTTTGAGCCTTATCCTTCTAGTGTGAGGTGTTGTTTGGCTAAGTGCCCATCCCTCTAAGTGTAGAGGTGATTGTTGTTGTGTCTTACCTCTTGTGTAGAGATTGTGTTTGTTGGAGAGAGGAGTTGTGTACTCCTAAATTGTATTACCCAAATTCTCAGTGGAGATTCCCTGTGTGGGAAGTCCTGTGTGGACGTTATAGTGGAAATCCTTCTGTGTGAAGGCGGGGACGTAGAGCAGTGACTCGAACCTTGAAATATATCTTTGTGTTTGCGATTGATCCACTATCTCTTAACTCTCTCTTTTGTATCTTGCATTGATTTATATTGTTCATATCATTTATATGCTTGGTATTGTTTGTGTACCTTACTTGTGTTGAACCAAGAGAGCTTTACATAGCACCTCAACTCTTATTTAGAGGAATTTAGAGGAGATAGTCCAGAGCCCTTCATCGAGAATTCAGCTACACTTTTTAGTTACACTAAGTGTGTTGCATTTTGTTTTTAATTCCTTAATATTTGTCATTAAATTAGCCATACACCTATTTACCCCCCTCTAGTTGTACTTTCAATTGGTCTCAGAGCCTACGCTCCTAATATTAGGTTTACCACCTAGGAGTGAGATCTTGAATTGTTAATTTAGATTTGCATTTGCACACGTACTTGTTTACATACGCTCATGAATTACGTTGCTCCTCCCATATTTGATGTTTCTAACATCGATATGTGAAAGCTTAGAATGAGTGCTTACTTAAAAACCTTAGGTTTGCATGTTTACCTTGCCGCTAACAAGAAATCCTATCTTGATAATAGCAAGCATATAGAGGCTAATGTACAAGCCCTAATGGCACTTAGAAACACACTAAGTAAAGAATATCTTTTTATGCTTTCTCATTGTGATTCCGCTTTTGCAGTGTGGAACACTTTGACCTCTCCCGCGCTACAAACGGCGAAATATGTGGAGGAAGAATCTAGTAGAGATGAGTCTGACTAAGGGAATGACTCCTTTGAGGTAAGCTTGGACACCCATCTAGATGATAGTGGTAGTTCTTCCGGTGATGACTATATGGATGTCGATGCTTTAAATGAAAAACTATCTCTGTGTGTGAAAACTTGCTAGAAAAATATCAAGTTTAAAAAAGAAATTTTAAATTAAAAGAAGAAAATAAAATTTTGTCTTCTAAACTTGACTTGATTTTGCAAGAGAGGGATGAGATTTCAAATGAAAGGGATTCATTGAAATCCTAACTTGACCTTACCTTAAAGGAAAATGAATTTTTAAAGAATAAAATGATTGTGATGATGTGGTGAAGAAAAATAAAATTTTGTCTTTAAAACTTGATTTTGTTTTAAAAGAGAATGAAACTTTGAAAAATAAAATTGCTTTAATTTCAAAGGAATTGAATTTGATTTCTAAGAAAAATATTTCTTTAAAAAATGATTTAGATACTCATGTTTGTCATGCTTCATCTTCTAATGTACCTATTACATGCTCCACCTCTTCTTCTAAAGTTGAAAATGATATAACTATGCCAAAAAAGAGTGTTGATTGTTTGGGCTCCACTTTGAGCCAATGTGTCATGAATCACACATGGCTGGAATCCAGGTTTCACAAGAAACATGCTCCTCCTATGCATGCACACAAATCACGGCATACACATGTTTCTCACGTTCATACACAAAACATCATGTATACTCATGTGTACACTTGTACACATTGTGGACGTAAGGGCCACCTTACAAAGTTTGTTATGATAGAGTACATAATGTAAATTTTACAAATAAGTTTGTTTGGGTTAGGAAAGGTGCTAACCCCCATGGACCCAATACAGTATGGGTACCAAAATTCATCCCTATTTTATTTGATATAGGTGTGGGCTCTCGCTTGACGTGAGAGAATTGGTGCCTTGATGGTGGATGCTTTTGTGCTTGATGGACATACTTTAGATGCATCACCTTTAAGGGAAGTTTGGTGGGAGGACTACCATGGTATGGAGATTTAGAGATTAACCCTAATGTTTTGGTAACTATTTTAACTCCTATTTTGTTTACATGCTTTTTAGATTATTGATTTTTATCATGTTTTGATTTTTCATGATTAGTATGTTAAATGCCATGTTAATTAGACTATTGATATGCATATGTAGTCTTTGAGATACACCCATGTTTATATAGATTTTTATTTTTGTGTTCTGACTTTAGTTTTGCTATTGTGTATATCATACCTCTAAACACGTGTATTTACCTTAATGATCATGTTTATTTATGATTTTGCACTTCATATTTTGATTAAATGTTTAAATGTAGTTTTTATAAAACTTGTGCATATACTTGTACAACTAGTGAGCCACAAATTGATTATTATATGTTTGTACTTAATTGCTCATTTGTACCCATTAGATGTACTAGTATAACCTAGTTTTGATGATTCTTATATTTTGATTTGTATTTCCTATTTTTCATACATGTTTTTCATAATAATGTGTTTAGCTTCATGTATATGTTAATTTGTTTAAAACTTTAAATATACATGTATACCCTCGAGTCGCTTGCTTTTTATGCAAATTCTATTATGGACTCATTTGTATTTGGGATATGTATGTATACTTTTAGTTTTAACTAAACATACATATACCTTGAAGCATATTTAGTTTTGATAATTTTCATGTTTGGTAAGGAATTTCATATGAATTTTATTGCTATTTGAGTGTCGATGATCGTGTGATTTTTATGTTTTCGTGAATTCATTCATATTTTTATTCCTTACTTGAAAGACTTCGTACTAGTTTTCAAGATTATCATAAAACTAGTTGCGTACTTCTTCATTTTGGAAGAGTTTTCAAACTTGTTAAAATTATTTTCAAATCCTATTTTTAAAAACCCCTTCCTTCGAAAGGCGTCTGGATGGGCGACCATGCCTTATATGCTCAAATTGAAAATCTTTTTAACATGTGCATGAAAGGGAGGTAATTATGAGTTATACACTTGATTCTCATTATATTTTCAATTGGTATCACAATTGATATTTTCATATTTGTATACTCATATGTGATTTTCTATATATGTATGCTTCAAATTTCAAATAGTATCATTTCGATTGGTATTTACATTTTCATACATGTATATATATATATGATTTGATTGTGCTTACAATATCATTACATCTTAAAGTATAAATTATGTTTTATACTAAGCTTGATTTAATCCTTAATGTCAATTATTTTTCAATTGGTATCTTATACAAGCTTATGCATTGTTTTTAGTATTTCATAAAGAGGGAGAAAATTCGTGTTTTATCTTTCAATCGGTTTTATTTTCAATTGGTATTTTACTCCCACTCTTTATGATGAAAAATACTTTATTTAGGTATATGCTAACATTTTCAATATTAGTATCAATAATATTAAATTGGTATTATTCTCAATTTGATATTTTTATTGTAAAATGAGTGTCTTTTCAAGTAAATATGGTTTCTATTTTCAATTGGTTTTTACTTTCAATTGGTATCAATATCTATAATGTATATTTCAATTGGTACCAAAACGTACAATGTGTTATTTTTTATTGGTATCAAAAATTTACAAGACATTTTAAATTGGTATCAAGATATTTTCAATTGGTATCTTTTAGTATCTTAAAATTTTGTTTACTTTCAATTGGTATCTCAAAAATATTTTGTTTATTTTCAATTGGTATCATAGTGTTTCGATGTATACCTTTATCATAAATTGATAAAATTTTCAATTGGTATCATAGTGTTTTGATATGTATTGCATATATGGAAGGGAAGCTTAACATCTTCTCTGTATATAGATTCATGTTGAGTGTATCTCATATTGAGGAGCTTGACCTCTCTTCTCTATGTCTTACACGTGTATAGGGGGAGCTTCACATCTCCTTTTATACATTGTATATTATATGTTATGTGATTAGCGTTTAGTCATCTCTTTTTCATGTAATGCAATGTATGCAGGGGGAGTTAACTTTACGTCTCTCATCTTCATGAATGCATATCGCATATACATCTTTCTTGTTTGATTTGACAGAAAAGGGGAGAACTTTTTTTTGAGTTTATTTATGCCCTTTTGTTGATGATTTGACAAAAAGGAGAGAGGAATTTTGGAGTTTTATATATGCATGTTTATTTCATTTCCTTGTTTTATACAAAACGGGGGAGAAGAATTTTGAGAGTTTTATATATGCATGTTTCTTTTCTTGTTTTATTGTATATATACGTTGTTTTGTTTATAAGCATTCATTGCATATCTTCATGTTTATTACTATGCATGAGTTAAGGGAGAGCTTCTATGAAGCTTAACTTTAATCCATGGATATATAACTCTATGTGTTTTTGTCATCATCAAAAGGGAGAGATTATTGGCTCAGAGGCCCATCACTCTAGTTTTGATGATGATTAACTCATGTAGTTATAGTTACTAATAATCTTGTATTTAAATAGTTTCAGTGATTGACCAAGACATTAGTAAGTCTTTAGCTTCAACAAAGGAGTTTTGAAGCTAACACATGTTGATTCAAGAGCTCAAGCGTCAAGATCGCATCTAGTACTCGGTTGAAGTCAAGCTCGTTGGATCACGTTTAGATCAAGTCGGCTTAGAGATAAGAAGACTTCAGTTTGTATTTAGTTTAGTTTGTTTAGATCTTGTGTAAGGTAGATAGTATTGATATGTTCAAGTTCACATATACACACAAGTTCAAAGTTTATTGGTTTTGGTTTTCGGTTTAATCGGTATTGGATTTCATATCAAAAATATAAATATATATCTTTTATGTATATTGGATTATATCCATATGCAACATGCTTCAAAGTTATTTCAATATCATGTTTTTGTATCCATATGAGTTTTGGAGAAAACGGTTTTCATTTCAAAATTCAAGTTTTTGAAAAATACCGATTTTGTGTTTAAGCCAAATTTCAATATCACAAAAATGGTTCAAATTGTTTATAATATGTGTTGAATTTTACTCACACATATTTGTATTTCAAAGATCTTATAAGAACTTATTTTTGTGAAATTTATGAGATTTTATGAGATTTTTATTAAAGGTAAAAAGACCAAGTTTTAATCCATTAAACTGTTTGACCTAGCTTTCTGCCGGTCGACCGGACGGTCGACCGAGGCAGAAGTCGTTCGACCGGTCCGGTCGACCAATGTGCTTAAACGTGCACAGGCCATTGGGCTGGAGGGAGAGCTCTCTGGCGGTCGACTGGGTCGGTCGACCGACAGAGAGTTCTGCTCTCTGTATCCAGGCCTCGGTCGACCATGCGGTCGACCGATGGCACAACAGTCGAAAATCCGACCGTTGGCCGATCGACTGGGTAACCGACCAACAACAGAAATTTTCTGCTGTCTTAGCCCAACGGCTAGTTTTTGGATTGGGTTATAAATACCCTCCCTTTAGGCTGTTTTGATCAAGAATTTTAAGAGCAAATTTTCCCATCTTCTTAAGTGTTTTAGCAACAAGTTTTCAAGAGTTTTTGGGCTTAAAAATTTTATCTTTATTTGTTTCAAGGGTTGAAAAATTTAAAGAAAATAGAGTATTTGGGATATTGGGTTTGATCTTCATTTCTATCTTTATCTAGCATTTTTCTCAAGTATTTTTCTTTGTGTTTTGATTTTCAAACACCTTGTATTCTCACACTTGAGCTATCATATTTATCCTATCTATAGGAAAGTTATTTTGTGAGAAAAATTGGTTTGTGGTTTAGTGAGACCACCAAGAGTTGTAAACCTTTTTTTATTTGGGTTTGTTGTTATCCCTCTTGTGTAGAGGTGATTGTGGAGTTTGTGTTGGCATCCCTCTAAGTGTAGAGGTGATTGAGGTTGTTGTTTGGCTTTGAGGCTTATCCCTCTAATGTGAGGTGATTTTTTTGGCTAAGTGCCCATCCCTCTAAGTGTAGAGGTGATTGTTGTTGTGTCTTACCTCTTGTGTAGAGATTGTGTTTGTTGGAGAGAGGAGTTGTGTACTCCTAAATTGTATTACCCAAATCCTCAGTGGAGATTCCCTGTGTGGGAAGTCCTGTGTGGACGTTATAGTGAAAATCCTTCTGTGTGAAGGTGGGGACATAGAGCAGTGGCTCGAACCTCGAAATATATCTTTGTGTTTGCGATTGATCCACTATCTCTTAACTCTTTCTTTTATATCTTGCATTGATTCATATTATTCATATCATTTATATGCTTGGTATTATTTGTGTGCCTCACTTGTGTTGAACCAAGAGAGTTTTACATAGCACCTCAACTCTTATTTAGAGAAATTTAGAGGAGATAATCCAGAGCCCTTCGCCGAAAATCCGGCTACACTCTTTTGTTACACTAAGTGTGTTACAATTTATTTTTAATTCCGCATCATTTGTCATTAGATTAGCCACACACCTATTCACCCTCCCTCTAGGTGTACTTTCACCCCTGCCCACCCTCCCCTACCCCCAACCCCCCTCGATCTGGTCGAACAGGCCAATCTTTTTTTTTCCCCTTTTTGGTTGGGGGGGTTTGGGTTTGGGGGGAGGGGGTTGGGGGAGCGCGGGTGAGGGGGTGGGGGAGATCCCGGGGAGGGGAAGGGCAGGGGAGGAGAGGGGAGGAGGTGGTCGCCGACGAGGGCGGGGCGGAGGCCGGAGGGTCGTTGGTGAAGGAGGGAGATGAGGAGGATAAGAAGAAGACATTTTGGCATTTTTAAAAAAGAGGGGGCTGCCTTCAATTTGGGGGGTGCCTTCAACAATGGGGTGCCTTCATCACTTTTTTCGGTGGAAATAGAGGTGTCATTGGATCATACGGATCGGATATTGACTTTATCATATCCGTATCCGCACTCAACCTTTGGATACGGTTACATATACAAATATTGGCGGATGTGAAAAAATGATATCCGTATCCGCAAAAAAATCAGATATCGGATATTAGCGGATCGGATGCAGATACTAATCGGATATGCAAAAATGGATATTGTTACGAATAAAGTAAAAAGATATACTTATATTATTTTTATCTCATCTACAACAATATAAAATATGATACATGCTATGATATTATTGTTTACAAATCAATGCTTTCACCATATTCATTATCATTCAGTTTCTATAGTAATGGTTATACGGCTTTCGGTGCTAAATGCCGATTTGAATGTTACGATTGATGTTGAAATACCTAAAATATCTTGTGCTACTCTTGCAAGAATCAGATATTCTACTATTACTTTTTCACCAACTCAAAATATCAAAATTTATTATCTCATTCCATCGAAAAATAGTCTGTTCTATACAGATATTATTATCAAACACTCAACCTTTGGATATCGGATCGGATACGGATCGGATATTGTTTTTACCATATCCGTATCCACACCAACCTTCAGATACGGATACAGACGGATGTGAAAAATGATATTCATATCCGAATTAGAGGCGGATTCGAATGCGGATCTCCACGGATAATCCGCATCTGATGGCACGCCTTGACGGAAATATCCGCTCCCGTAAGAGTGGCGCTTTGTTTGTTGGAGAAATTCCCTAAATACCCTCTTACATGTATGTATATGAGTCCATACTTCCATATAGAAAAATACTATAATGAGAATATCTGATTTTTTATTTTCTTTTAGGAATGAAATATCTGATATTTACAAGCAAAAAAAGAAGGAAAAAAGAGAAGAAAAAACTGACCTTATTAATGCCCCAGTGGCTAGCATGAGTAGAGGGTCATGAGCACGGGAAGCCCTAAGTTTAAGTTCAGGTTACGTGTTTTTGTTTTGAAAATAATTTGCTTTAAAAGAAAAACTTATTTGAACAAAAAAATTATAGCATACTCATCTATCTTAAGTTTATACGTATTATGATCGAGCTAGACTTCAATGACATGTTCTTTTCTTTTTTTTTTTTTCTT